>OY744532.1:108562082-108589582 GCA_963556195.1 Sepiola atlantica | reverse complement strand
GGATACTCTCTGAAGGTGTGTCTACGCGATGTGTAGTACATTGTGAAGCAAGGTTGCGTAATCCACAACTTCACTTCTAAGTAGTTCAGTAACAGAGAGAAATCCGAGACGGTCAAAAGAAACGCTTGGAGAAGCGAAAAGAGGTTCCTAACTGCCAGACGAGTCACCCTACCAAGGCTTGGGAATCTAGGTTACTCTACTATCTTATCATATATATGGCGGAAAATGGCGGAAATATATTGATTCATACTTTTTCTAAGGAATATTAAAAAAAAGTGATTACAGCCATGATGGGAACTCGAACCCTGCATGCCATACATTTACCCACTAAAGTTAATTTGAATAATAAAGAAGGGATAGAATTACTTAAGCAAGTTCCTACATAATTACCTCCCCACGAGGGCAGAGTTTAACATAAGGTCATTTTTTTATATGAGAAAAATCTAACTCCCCCAAAAGAAGCAATCTGGATTGGAGCAAAAAGAAAAATGTCCTCAGTCTAGAAGGTATTCTCTTTTATTGCACGAGGACTGAAAAGACTAATCCAATTTGATTCTTAGTGCAGTATTAAAACATATACTACACTTTGCTAGCTATATTAACAATATTAAACAATATCTAGCAATATTTACAATATTAAACAATATCTGGCAATATTTACAATATTAAACAATATCTAGCAATATTAACAATATTAAACAATATCTAGCAATATTTAAAAAATTAAACAATATCTAGCAACTTTTACAGTATTAAACAATATCTAGCAATATTTAAAATATTAAACAATATCTAGCAATATTTACAATATTAAACAATATCTAGCAATATTAACAATATTAAACAATATCTAGCAATATTTAAAATATTACACAATATCTAGAAATATTAGCAATATTAAACAATATCTAGCAATATTTATAATATTACACAATATCTAGCAATATTAACAATATTAAACAAAATCTAGCAATATTAACAATATTAAACAATATCTAGCAATATTAACAATATTAAACAATATCTAGCAATATTTACAATATTATACAATATCTAGCAATATTAACAATATTAAACAATATCTAGCAATATTTAAAATATTACACAATATCTAGCAATATTTACAATATTAAACAATATCTAGCAATATTTATAATATTACACAATATCTAGCAATATTAACAATATTAAACAATATCTAGCAATATTTACAATATGAAACAATATCTAGCAATATTTACAATATTAAACAATATCTAGCAATATTTACAATATTAAACAATATCTAGCAATATTTACAATATTAAACAAAATCTAGCAATATTAACAATATTAAACAATATCTAGCAATATTAACAATATTAAACAATATCTAGCAATATTTATAATATTAAACAATATCTAGCAATATTTATAATATTACACAATATCTAGCAATATTAACAATATTAAACAATATCTAGCAATATTTACAATATGAAACAATATCTAGCAATATTTATAATATTACACAATATCTAGCAATATTAACAATATTAAACAATATCTAGCAATATTTACAATATGAAACAATATCTAGCAATATTTACAATATGAAACAATATCTAGCCATATTTACAATATTAAACAATATCTAGCAATATTTACAATATTAAACAAAATCTAGCAATATTAACAATATTAAACAATATCTAGCAATATTAACAATATTAAACAATATCTAGCAATATTTATAATATTAAACAATATCTAGCAATATTTACAATATTATACAATATCTAGCAATATTAACAATATTAAACAATATCTAGCAATATTTAAAATATTACACAATATCTAGCAATATTTACAATATTAAACAATATCTAGCAATATTTATAATATTACACAATATCTAGCAATATTAACAATATTAAACAATATCTAGCAATATTTACAATATGAAACAATATCTAGCAATATTTACAATATTAAACAATATCTAGCAATATTAACAATATTAAACAATATCTAGCAATATTTAAAATATTACACAATATCTAGCAATATTTACAATATTAAACAATATCTAGCAATATTTATAATATTAAACAATATCTAGCAATATTAACAATATTAAACAATATCTAGCAATATTTAAAATATTACACAATATCTACCAATATTAACAATATTAAACAATATCTAGCAATATTTATAATATTAAACAATATCTAGCAATATTTACAATATTAAACAATGTCTAGCAATATTTACAATAGTAAACAAAATCTAGCAATATTTACAATATTAAACAATATCTAGCAATATTAACAATATTAAATAATATCTAGCAATACTAACAATATTAAACAATATCTAGCAATATTTACAATATTAAACAATATCTAGCAATATTAACAATATTAAACAATATCTAGCAATATTTATAATATTAAACAATATCTAGCAATATTTACATTATTAAACAATGTCTAGCAATATTTACAATAGTAAACAAAATCTAGCAATATTTATAATATTAAACAATATCTAGCAATATTTACAATATTAAACAATATCTAGCAATATTTAAAATATTACACAATATCTAGCAATATTTACAATATTAAACAATATCTAGCAATATTTATAATATTAAACAATATCTAGCAATATTTACAATATTAAACAATATCTAGCAATATTAACAATATTAAACAATATCTAGCAATATTAACAATATTAAACAATATCTAGCAATATTTAAAATATTACACAATATCTAGCAATATTAACAATATTAAACAATATCTAGCAATATTTAAAATATTAAACAATATCTAGCCATATTTACAATATTAAACAATATCTAGCAATATTTACAATATTAAACAAAATCTAGCAATATTAACAATATTAAACAATATCTAGCAATATATAAAATATTAAACAATATCTAGCAATATTAACAATATTAAACAATATCTAGCAATATTAACAATATTAAACAATATCTAGCAATATTTATAATATTAAAAAATATCTAGCAATATTAACAATATTAAACAATATCTAGCAATATTTATAATATTAAACAATATCTAGCAATATTTACAATATTAAACAATATCTAGCAATATTTACAATATTAAACAATATCTAGCAATATTTATAATATTAAACAATATCTAGCAATATTTACAATATTAAACAATATCTAGCAATATTTACAATATTAAACAATATCTAGCAATATTTATAATATTAAACAATATCTAGCAATATTTACAATATTAAACAATATCTAGCAATATTAACAATATTAAACAATATCTAGCAATATTTAAAATATTACAGAAAATCTAGCAATATTAACAATATTAAACAATATCTAGCAATATTTAAAATATTAAACAATATCTAGCAATATTAACAATATTAAACAATATCTAGCAATATTTACAATATTAAACAATATCTAGCAATATTTATAATATTAAACAATATCTAGCAATATTAACAATATTAAACAATATCTAGCAATATTTAAAATATTAAAAAATATCTAGCAATATTAACAAAATTAAACAATATCTAGCAATATTTATAATATTAAACAATATCTAGCAATATTTACAATATTAAACGATATCTAGCAATATTTACAATATTAAACAATATCTAGCAATATTTATAATATTAAACAATATCTAGCAATATTTACAATATTAAACAATATCTAGCAATATTAACAATATTAAACAATATCTAGCAATATTTAAAATATTACACAATATCTAGCAATATTTACAATATTAAACAATATCTAGCAATATTTACAATATTAAACAATATCTAGCAATATTAACAATATTAAACAATATCTAGCAATATTTAAAATATTACACAATATCTAGCAATATTTACAATATTAAACAATATCTAGCAATATTTATAATATTAAACAATATCTAGCAATATTAACAATATTAAACAATATCTAGCAATATTTAAAATATTACACAATATCTACCAATATTAACAATATTAAACAATATCTAGCAATATTTATAATATTAAACAATATCTAGCAATATTTACAATATTAAACAATGTCTAGCAATATTTACAATAGTAAACAAAATCTAGCAATATTTACAATATTAAACAATATCTAGCAATATTAACAATATTAAACAATATCTAGCAATATTAACAATATTAAACAATATCTAGCAATATTTACAATATTAAACAATATCTAGCAATATTAACAATAGTAAACAAAATCTAGCAATATTTATAATATTAAACAATATCTAGCAATATTAACAATATTAAACAATATCTAGCAATATTTACAATAGTAAACAAAATCTAGCAATATTTATAATATTAAACAATATCTAGCAATATTTACAATATTAAACAATATCTAGCAATATTTACAATATTAAACAATATCTAGCAATATTTACAATATTATAAACATTGCTAGATATTGTTTATATCTAGCAATATTTATAATATTTACCAGCATTTAATTGAATGATTTTAAGTTACACTGGAGGGGTGTTTTATCCCTAAATTATAGTTTTTTTGCTAAATCATACGTTGCATGATTTAATTCTGCTAAATCTACGTTATATCATTTAATTCTACTTAATACTACGTTATATGATATAACTTTGCCAAATACTACTAAGTTATATAATTTAATTTTGCTAAATACTACGTTTTATGATTTCATTTTACGAAGTTCTACGTTATATGATTTTATTTGGCCAACTTCTACGTTATGTAATTAAATTCTGTTCAATACTACTTTATATGATTAATTCCGCTAAATACTACGTTATACTATTTAACTCTGTCAAATACCTCGTTATATGAGTTAATTCTGCCAAATATAACGACAACATTTGACGTTATATTATTTCATTTGTCTAAATACTACGTTATATGATTTAATTTTGCAAATACTACGTTATATGATTTAATTTTGCAAATACTACGTTATATGATTTAATTTTGCAAATACTACGTTATATGATTTAATTTTGCAAATACTACGTTATATGATTTAATTTTGCAAATACTACGTTATATGATTTACCCCTGCCAAATACTACGTTATATAATTTACCCCTGCCAAATACTACGTTATATGATTTAATTTTGCAAATACTACGTTATATGATTTAATTTTGCCAATACTACGTTATATGATTTAATTTTGCAAATACTACGTTATATGATTTACCCCTGCCAAATACTACGTTATATAATTTACCCCTGCCAAATACTACGTTATATGATTTAATTTTGCAAATACTACGTTATATGATTTAATTTTGCCAATACTACGTTATATGATTTAATTTTGCAAATACTACGTTATATGATTTAATTTTGAAAATACTACGTTATACGATTTACCCCTGCCAAATACTACGTTATATGATTTACCCCTGCCAAATACTACGTTATATGATTTACCCCTGCCAAATACTACGTTATATGATTTAATTTTGCAAATACTACGTTATATGATTTAATTTTGCAAATACTACGTTATATGATTTACCCCTGCCAAATACTACGTTATATGATTTACCCCTGCCAAATACTACGTTATATGATTTACCCTTGCCAAATACTACGTTATATGATTTACCCCTGCCAAATACTACGTTATATAATTTACCCCTGCCAAATACTACGTTATATGATTTAATTTTGCAAATACTACGTTATATGATTTAATTTTGCAAATACTACTACACCGTATTACTTTATTTGTTTTTACTACTCCGTTCTCACGTTTCGCCTTTTAATCGAATTGAAAAAAGCTGAAATGTAGGACAACTCTCTGAATTAGTGTCTTATTTGAAGTTCATTAAAATCGGATACACATATTTGAAGTTTTAAGGGTGTTCTCTCCTCATGGGTCACTTAGAGGTGGGGCGCGTAGATCTTCGGTACATAGGATATTACGTAGAGATTCAGGACAACTTCCATTGTTTCACCGGAGAATTTTATACATATAATATAAATTACATCAAAATAGGATATATTTGAAGTTTTAAAAGAGGTTCGGCCCCCATAGCTCCCTTAGGTTAGGAGGACACTTCCATTGTCTTCCCCAGTAAATTGAATGCATATGATTTTAATCTCATAAAAATAGGATAAATTTTAAGTTTTAAAGGGGTTATACCCTCATTGCCCCCTTGGGTACGCACTTAGAGATTCGGGAACACTTCTATTGTCTTCCCCTGTCAATTTTACATAAGACTACACTTTCAGATTGTATGTACATTCTCTAACCTTTCTTTCTATAGAGAACACACACACATCACCCACAGATACACACGTACATTGCGTTATATATATATATATATATATATATATATATATATATATATATATATATATATATATATATATATATATATATATATATATATATTTCTTGAAAATGTTTGGATTGAGGATATGAAGCTCCTTGCTCTGAACTTTTGATGTTCTAATAAATATTGTATCTTTACAATTTTTTATTCTCATCTTTCTTCTCTAGAATTGATTGCTCTATTCAATATATTTAGCTTTATATTATCACGATAGATTACTATTAAACGATAATTTAATTATCTTTAATTTAATTCAACATTTAAATATATATATATATATATATATATATATATATATATATATCAGAAAAACATATCTATTGCAAACGATTCATCATATATGATTAATTGAACACATGTTGCTGGGGGAAGTGTGGTTCATGCCTTTTCCAATAGTATTAGTGCGTAATTGAATGTAATATATCCGATGGGATTACATTCGGCATAACCGACTTAACCGTCCGCGTCATTAAGCCATCCAGAGAGAGAGAGGGAGAGAGGGAGAGAGAGAGAGAGAGAGAGAGAGAGAGAGAGTGTGTGTGTGTGTGTGTGTGTGTGTGTGTCCGACCCGCATTGGCATACAGTTGTGCTTGCGACAACACACGCATCCACCGGTGCATTTCTCGATTAGGGACTCTGAAATAAAAACGGATAAAGTAAAATAAAAACGAAACTCTCCTAAAGAAAGGGGGGGAGGAGGCGAAGAAAACTGCGATTATAAATAGGATGGATGGATGGAGATGAGGATGCAGGAACGCGAGCATTATCTGAAGAGTGCGATTCAATTTCACGAAACCGGGAGAGCAAACGGTTACATTCGAGACCTTCTCGGGTTGCAGTTTCACACTATAAATAAACCCTGTGTTCGCAAGCGTGCCGCTTACCGGATGAACTACCTATTTTTATTTAGCCACTTGCGAGTTGCTTAAATATATACTTGCGAAACCAGAGACAGTACTACCTACCTTAAATGCCCCACACTGTAGATGGAGGATGATGGGGTCCCGAAACAAATAGATGGTTTCATCAGCGCTCTGCAGGCCTCCCTTGTGTTATTTGTGGGCTCCTTACCTAAAATTGTATTTAACAGTAACAAAATATCGAAACAACCTGTATCATAATTTGGCCTAAACCTTTTTTAAATCTCTGTCTGTCCGTCTGTCTGTCTGTCTGTCTCTCTCTCTCTCTCTCTCTCTCTCTCTCTCTATATATATATATATATATATATATATATATATATATATGAAACGCGGGAGCCTCTGTGTAGCTTAATTGCCATTATATATTTTCACAGCTTACTACCTAGTTCTACTTACGTATCGAGCACTGTTGAAGTCGAGTACTGAAAATTGATACATAAAAAAGTATATCTCCTTATGAAATTTTATGTGGATACATGAAATAGTAATATATATATATATATATATATATATATATATATATATATATATTACTATTTCATGTATCCACATAAAATGTTATAAATAGATATAATCTTTTATGTGTATAGAAAATGAGACGGTGCGTGTTCATATCACGTCGGGGTCACCAGTATAGAAAATTAGACGAAGTCCATTTCTAATACAACTTCATTGAGTCGTATTCGTTAGTACTTGGAGTAAAAGGAAAGAGGTTAGTATGTCCAAAAGTATGGACGAAAGTAAAAGTAAAGGTAGTCCATGGATATAATTTCCCATGAGTAGGGAAGAGAGAATAGTTCATAATAATGAATGTTTGTACACCGGCTACGGTGTCAGGACGTGTCCATGTGTGTATGTAAGTATGTGTGTATGTAAGTATGTGTGTATGTAAGTATGTGTCTGTGTTATATTAATACTACGTGTATGAGGCAGTAGCCATTTTGGATCCTTGTCTTCTTGTCGAAGCCGAACCCAGGGCTAAAGGCTCGAGAAGATGTCTGTTAGGTCTCGCAGAGAGGAATATGGAGGTGGGGGCGCTGGTCCGAGCAACAAAGTGTGGTTGGCAGTGCCAAAGAAAAAAAAGTCCACGCAGTGTAATCTCTTTTATTGTCTCCTGTCACGTGGTCAGCTCGCATGAGAGATCGTCTCTGATTGGGCAAGCCGAAAGGGAAGTTAAATGCGTGCACCAATCAGCGCCGAGCTCATGAATTAATAAGATTCAAAATCGTAAACCGCGAGTTGTCATTGCTTATAGCTGCTACAAATGCACTGTCTATTATTTGGATTATTCGGCTGTGACATGTGTATCAATTTTCAGTATTTACTTCAACAGTGCTCAATACGTAAGTAGAGCTAGGTAGTAAGTTATGAAAATATATGTATGGCAATTAATCTACACAGAGGCTTCCGCGTTTCACTATCTACGGGGATGTAACGCGGATGCCTCTGTGCAGATTAATTGCCATAAATATATTTTCATAACTTACTATATATATATATATATATATATATATATATATATATATATATATTATAATATAAAATGAAGTAATAAAATAAGGTGTCAATCAAATTTTATTAGAATTCAAAGTTCAAGCAAAGTATCTTAAAGTCCTTAGCTCATGAGTTTTCAAAGATAATTCTTCTCTTCAGAGGACCATTACCGCAGTTATACCATTACAGGTAATAAAATTACACTTTGAAAATATATAAAAATATATACAAAAATACATAGAAATATATAACATCAAATATATCAACTCAAAAACATACTTTTTTGTTAAATCTATACAATCCATCCAATATATATATATATATATATATATATATATATATATATATATATATATATATATATATAATTAATATTGGTTTGTTTGTGTGTTATAGAAATCGATTTGTTAACAGTTATGACATTCAAATAAGTTTTAATAAGGATTAAATCTTTCGCAGAATCTAAAGATAGCATTAGAATTGTCCTTCGACGTCGGATAAACGCGCAGAGAACGTTTTTCGCATTGTTCCATATATGTTTATATATTTCTATCTATAGGATTCACTTCTAAACTAATTAATCGATACTTTTGAAATTTGGGAACATTGCTGCTAGACGCAAGTGTGTGTGATGTAATGTAAATGGAGCAATGAAAGACTAGGAGCATTTCTGTGAAAATTTAGATATTTTTAATTTTGGAGCAATTTTTACAATTAGTATCCGACAAAAGAATTTTAGGGAGCACAACATCTGATTTCATAATTCAAATATTTCAGATTTCCATTAAATTTGATTCATCGTCATTAGACACAAATTAAACAAGATTCTCTCTCTCTCCCCCTCTCTCTCTCTCTCTCTCTCTCTCTCTCCTGCTATATATATATATATATATATATATATATATATATATATATATGTATATATATAAAGTGGTGAACTAAAAGCGAACTTTTAGGAAAGGTAAAACCTATTGTGAAAGGTATACAGCTCAATATCCAGGATAGAGCAGATAGATATCTGATGATAAGATTTTGATCTTTGAAAAGCCTGGCTTAAGGAAAAATTTAACTTGAATAAATTGCCTTTTTGCGGAATATGCCTTGCTATGAGCAACTGAATTGAAAAAAGATTTGACTTTTGCTTTTCTAATTCCTTTTCATCCTTCTACATATATATATATATATATATATATATATATATATATATATATATATATATATATAATATTTGTTTTGTTTATTATCTATGTACGTTACGTTTCGTCTTTTAATAATCGGGACTCATCAGCATAGAGATATGACTATTCACTACCGGGCAAACGATTCGAAACCCTGGATTACGAGTATCTTGCGACTCAAATCCAACGCCTTAACCACTCGGCCAAGTTGAACAGCGAATAAACGGTGATAATTTTAACACTTTATACGGCGGCTTGACGTCCGGAGCGTTCGACTTTTTTAATGAAAGGAACGATGCATTTAAAGCTAGCGACGTCATGCTGTGTTAATACTACACTTACAGTGCTCTACTAGACGGGGGTTTTCTAGAAGCTACAAATATACACACATATATATATATATATTCATAATAATCTGAACACTATGTAATGTGCACAGGTAGAGCGAGTATATGTTTGTAAGAAAACACTCTGACTTGGTAAGTTTTTGCTCACATGTACATGCCGTAATGGTGAGAAAGAACCAACAGTTGATCGCTTCATATTAGGAATATTGGCAAGATGAGAAAACTCTCCGATGCGACCGACCTGCGAATCGTTTTTTCTTTTTTCTTTTTTTTTACTTCGTTGGCGGAAGAAACAAAAACTAAACAGCAGTATCAGTAGCCAAGTGGTAGTCAAAATGTCGATGATGGGTGGTGGGTCACTGCAGAGGGCGGGAAAATGAAGAAGCAAATGGATTCTCCGATTGAATTACAGAAAGTAAAAGAAAGAAAAAAAGATCTACGTCGGCTAATGCCGGATCTTCTTTGGTATAATACGATAGAGTTTGAAACAAAAAATTCAAATGCAAAAAAGGTGAGTTGTATTATACATAGATATATAGACGTTTTCAGAATGACAGATCTGTGGTATTGGATTGGTGTGAGAGACCTCGACGAATAAGGGTATTTTGTAGAGCATTGGTAATCAAGACCTCTGCTAATTCTCTCTCTTTCAAACTGAGAGCACATAGTATAATGGGAAAATGTGCTTCTCATTTTAACAGCTCTAAAACCAAGCTTCTCTCCTTTCACCACCAACGCTCGTATCATCGTTTTGCCTTAGGTTAAGTGAGTTGTTCTCTACTTGATGAATCTCCTATCCATGATAAGCTTGTAGGGCCGACTTTCACTCCAAACGTTAAATACAAGATTTACATGAAATATGTTGCAAAGGTCATTGGGTTGGATCATTCTACAGCTCCAAACATACCTGATTCCACACGCATTAATATCTTTGATGGATCGGTTTCCGCAACCGATTTAGTGGTCCATTGTAGCCATTTTGATGATGTATCAGAATTTCCGTAGCTGGTACTATGCCAATATTTATAGAAGAGTGTTTGCTCACAACGACGGTTTTTTCTCGTCATAATTCAGAAAAATAGCAGAATAATATCTTTAAGTTATATTGACCAAATGCTGAAGTATTCCTCCCCGCTCGAACAAGCTTTAAAGTGGTGTAGGCTTGTATTGTATATGACTGAATCGAAATAATGTTTATAGATAGTTTGTCAATTGTGGCGTGATTCAAATGACGCCATTTCTCGGTCCATAACACTATGTAGACTCCATCGGCTGAGATATGACAGCAGAATACCGATTTCGAAGACACTACTAACATTAAACAGAAAAGAACACATTAAACATCGGCTGTTGCGATCAATCGAATTGGGTCATAGTCAGTGAGGATCAAGATTCTGTATTTCGTCAGTAATGGTAGACTATCCACCTGGAGAAATTCATGCGAAACATATGATGTAAAATGCGCGAAAAAATCATAAAATTCTTTGAATCTGTAATGGTTTGAGATGTGTTGTGAAGTAGTCCAACAGTAAAAAGAAGAAGTCAAGTCGAGGTTGGGTTAAAATAACAAGTGTATTAACATAAAAGGTACAAAGGTAAGGAAACTGACTGGCACTCGGCTAGACAGTTACAATACTGCCCTTTTCTCCCTGGTGATTGTCTACTCGCACTATTTATAGTGAGAACCGGTGTAGTTTCTCTTCTGTTAGAACGGCCGGTGTAACAAGATTGCATGTCAGTACGATCTCATTCTTGAAAATATGGATTAATATGGTCTAGATAATTTCTGAGAACAATTTTTAGGACCAATGAATTCATCTACCAGCATGACCTTACGTACCCGCAAAGCGAAATCTAAAACAAAGAATGGTTCAGAAAGAAGAGGATACCTGTTCTTGATTGACCTGCAACAATACAAAATATATGAGGAATCCTCAAGAGAAAATTCTCCCCGGCAAATCTTTAAAAACGTAAGCAAGTCATTACTGAGGTCAAGGCGTAGGTGTCACCGGAGAGATGTCGTATGCCTTAGTTCTGGAATTGAGTTATGTTTGAAAAAATATTATTCTAATTAACACTAAACTATAATTGACTAAACAAGTAATCCATCTCTCTCTCCCCCTCTCTCTCTCCCCTCTCTCCCCCTCCCTCTCCCCTCTCTCTCTTAGCTATCTATGTATTTTTCTCGCCCCTCTCACTCATTCAACCGCTCTAATATTTTTTAATGTTTTTGTGAGAATATAATGAAAAAGTGGCTCCATCTTTATCGTCGGGGCTATCTAATTTACATACGTGTATCTGTACAGATCACAAACACGTACATAAATTAGATGGCAAAATAATAAGGGTTCTTTTTTTTCATCTATATAATAATAATTATACGAATGAATCATCACTTTATCAAGGCCAAAATCCACTCGAGGACAAGGAGTCATGAGATAGAACCATTGTCAGTTGTGAGATGAAAAAAAAAACTATAATAGGGTTAGGAAAATTAATGTAGAAAGTAGAATAAATAGTCGTTGTAGTTGTGACCCAACGGGTCACGGGTAGTTTAGTGTGTGTATGTGTGTTAGAGAGAGAGAGAGAGAGAGAGAGAGAGGGATAGATAGGTAGATAGATAGATAGAGAGAGAGAGAGAGATAGATAGAGAGATAGAGAGATAGATAGATAGATAGATATAGAGAGAGATAGAGAGAGAGAGAGATAGAGAGATAGATAGATAGATAGAGAGAGAGAGAGAGATAGATAGAGAGATAGAGAGATAGATAGATATATATATATAGAGAGAGAGATAGAGAGATAGATAGATAGATAGATAGAGAGAGAGAGAGATGGATAGATAGAGATAGAGAGAGATAGAGAGAGAGAGAGATAGAGAGATAGAGAGATAGATAGAGAGAGAGAGAGATAGATAGATATATATAGAGAGAGATAGAGAGAGAGATAGATAGATAGATAGATAGATAGATAGATAGATAGATAGATAGATAGATAGATAGATAGATAGATAGATATATAGAGATAGATAGATAGATAGATAGATAGAGAGAGAGAGAGAGAGAGAGGGAGAGAGAGAGAGATGGATAGATAGAGATAGAGAGAGATAGAGAGAGATAGAGAGAGAGAGAGATGGATAGATAGAGATAGAGAGAGATAGAGAGAGAGAATGTGTGTGTTTAATAACAACATGTACAATCACATTGATGGAGTTTCCATGGGAAGTTCCTTAGCTCCGGTATTAGCGGATATTTTTGTCGTCTATTATAAGGGCCTATCATTAAACTCGTCAGATATATCATCCACTCTTTTGTAACTTTCTCACCCCATAGACTTCATTACACATGTAAAAAATAAGAATTGTCTCCCCTTTTTTTTTATAGATGTTTTAATTAAGAAATCTAGAGGGCACTTCCTAACAAGCGGTTATCGTTAGCCTACATTGACATATCTTTACCGGGATTGGTGCTGTTTCACACATAAGACAGGGAGGTTATGTCATGTTCACTTTAGTATTTGATTTGTTCTCCCAACAGATTTAATTCTGAACTGGAAAAAATAACGGAAATCCTTATTATCAGCGGTTATCCAGATGATTAATTTTCAGACTGCATCAGCAAACAGTTTCAGATTTCTAAGTCTCCCAGATCTTTTGTCCATCAAGGTGTCCAGTTTATCTTAAACTACTTCGAATGGATTGCATTAGTCGGGCGCTGGGCAAGCAAATCACTCAATCACTGGTTTCTTTTTGTGTGTTGCCTTACGTTTTTTTCTTTTTGGCACGAGTTCTGCTTTTCGGTCTTTCTCCATAGATAGTTTGCCCTGTATCAAAAATAGTAATATTGTGTGCCAATTTAATTGTCAGTGCAATGCTGATTATATTCGGCTAACTACTTTACCCAAATCAACCAGCATGTCCCATCCAGAATCAGACAGGGTACACCCAGTTTCTTGTGCTACACCTCTTTTTCGGCCTTAGAATCTTCCATTTGTCAACAATTCAGCTGATAATGCTCGCTGTGCTAGTAAATATAAAATAGAGTGGTTCATGGTTATGCATGGGAGCGGATTCCGCTTCTTTGAGTGGAGAAAATGATTTTGACGGCGAAAGTCATCTAATAATTCTTCCTCCTTAATACCAGTCGAGGATACGTTCTCGACAATCAGTCCAGCAGAAACTGGGGCACTTCGGTGGCCTTTTATCTGTCGGGCTAAGGTATTCGTCCTGGGTAGTTCTAGAAGATCCACCCTCCCAGGTCTTGCCTCCTTCTTTTTGGGGTGGAGTAAGTTTATTGCTTACTGCTTGAGGCACCTCGACCGAGGAATGCCGACGGGGCTGCCCAAGTAATTTTTAATAGGCCAGAGTGCTACTTCTTTAAGAGCGTTGGCTTGACTCTCCCCACTTTCCGGCCTTGTGCCATATCTTCCTGTGGTGGGAAGGAAGTAAATACCATTAGTCCGACAGAGACTGGCCATTTCGGTGGCCTTTATCTGTTGGACTGAGGTATTATGTCATGGGCAGTCCGTGAAGGTCCACCCTCCCGGGCCTTGCCTTCCCTCTTTGGGAATGGATTGGTTTATTGCCAATTTCCTGAGGCGCCCCTACCAGGTAGTGCCGACAGAGCTGCTAAGGCTATTTTTAGAGGCCATCTTGGCTCCTTCGCCAAGAGCGCTGGCCTCGTCTCACACGTTCCATGGCCTTGTGCCGCATCATATTTACGTGGAAAGTATGTAAATACTGGCCGATTCCGTTTCTTATTTGAACATTTTGAAATTCGTCGCTTTGAGCAAGCCCCCCCCCCCCCCCCCCGTTTTTTGCAAGCAGAAAAATGTCATTAGATCACTAGTTCTGTGGGGGGGGGGGAGAATAGTGGTCTGTTGTTCCTCTTTAAACGAACGTCTTTTAAACGTTTTTAGTTGACACATTAAATGTATTAATTCTAAATGTCTTTTTCCATTTCATTGGCAATCCAATTTCTCCATTTTGTTGTTCTTTCTCGTTTATTGTACATTTTGTTTTCCAACGATTGTGCACTGGCGAGATGTTGGACGAAAAAGCTCCCAAAGGAAGAGTTTTATGCCCCTTTTATTTAAAAGTGTTTACAAGGTTTGCACACACAAACAAACACACACACACACACACACACACACACACACACACACACACACACACACACACACACACCCACACACACACACGCACACACACGCGCGCACACACACACACACACACACACACGCACACACACACACGCACACACAATCGATCGAAACACCACGTATCTCATGTGTTATAATGACACCTTTGTGAAATACATACTCGATGTAATGCGACATGTGTGACACTCATTGGCATTGTTTTCACCCCTGGGTCCTATGACGACCCCAGAGCACAACCCGATACCTCACTATAGATAAACCGATGCTCATTTACGACTTTGGGGGCCAATAAGGACATGTAATTGATTAATATTCAATTTAAAATGAGTTATTGCTTTCTTAATAAACGTCTAGTGTCACATGACCCCTACCCTTCCATCCCACCCATCCCTCACTAGAAAGACTAGTCTTCTAAACAAAGTAAAACTTTCGTTTTCTTTAATCATCAACAATCAGAATTATCAGCATTTATTCAATAACCTCCGTCAAAAATGACGGAAACAAAATTATGCTTCGCCAGTGTTCACACTTATATTCATATTCGTATAAAAACCGTTTCAGTTGGTGAAGTTTTAATAATCAAAAGCAAGAAGGAAACGTCTAAAACTGGAAAGTTTTTAAAAAGAACGAAAAAATGTATCAATCGGTATAGAAAGAAAGGAAAAAAAGTCTCATTATGGAAATAGAGTAAATGATTTTTTCACGAATTCATAACAGACTTCTCCTTCCCCTAAACACTTGAAATCGTTTTGTCCGGCAGTTTTTTAATCGCTAAACTTTGTGTGACAGGGCGGATATTTATTTATTTATTAATAATAACTAACGGGACCCCGCGGAAATTCCACGGGGTTTTCTACATCAATTTGTATAATTTATTATTAATAATATTCCGGTGGCTAGAAATATGTACATATTTTACTCGCTAACTTTTGCGTGACAGGATGGATGTATATATATTTATTTATATTAATCGGTTGCCCGAGGCAATGGCTGTGTCTTCCGTTGTGTCCCCCTCATCCCCCCTCACCCGGTCGCCTCCCCCTCACTCGCCACACTGTCTTCCGGCTCGCCCTTCATCCTCGCCCCTCCCTCCTCTCCCCTCACATATCGCCTCTCTCTCCTCTCTCTCTCTCATCCTCGCTCCTCCTTCCTCTCCTCCTCTTACCCCCCTCTCCTCAGAGTAAAAGTAAGTACTAACTCTGTCCCCCCTCCCCCTCACCGTTAAAAAAAAAGGGGGAAAAAAATCTCCGGCGATCGGGCGATCCCATCTTCTTAAAAAGGGGTGTCGAAGCGTGACACAGGTAGCATATAAAAATAATTACACGTTGGTCTTTATTATAGAGTGGCGGATGATGTTTTATAAAAAAACTATAAAAATATCCGTCCTAGGACGGGTAAAATAAATTACTCGAACAGAACAGTTTTGCACCACTTTTATGTCCCCTTACGAAGATTAAAATCAAGATTCCAATTTTGATCAAAATCCATTAAATAATTTTGCTTCTTCAAAATTTAAAGGTTTAAGCTTAAGAAGTCTTATGAAGAAACTGCAAATCAGGGGTGTCTAATGACTATGGATTAAATTTCATGCAAATCTGATATATTTGAATTCTCAAATGGAAGATTATCCCCATATTCTCCCCTTTAACCCTTTAAATTACTCCCCCAAAAATGAAATTTCACAAAAAATCGAAGGTATTTGAATTTTCACGAAATGCTCACCCTTTGTTTAAAACTAAATTAAACTAAATATAGCGCACATTACTACCCATTATGCCTAACAGCTGTCTTGTAAAATTCACAATGTTCTGTTAATTAGTTTAGGAGTGGATCCTCTGCATTGAAATCTATAAAAATTTACCCATACCTGACTTTGTATAGAGACATATAGAAGTTATAAATTCAATTTCATAGCAATTTTCACAGATGTAAAAGTTTGATATAATTTTACTTTAAACCCTAAACCTAAACCTAAACCTAACCCTAACCCTAAACCTTACCCAACCCTAAACCTAACCCTAACCCTAACCAGAACCCTAACCCTAACCCTAAACCTTACCCAACCCTAAACCTAACCCTAACCCTAAACCTAAACCTAAACCTAACCCTAACCCTAAACCTTACCCAACCCTAAACCTAACCCTAACCCTAACCAGAACCCTAACCCTAACCCTAAACCTTACCCAACCCTAAACCTAACCCTAACCCTAAACCTAAACCTAACCCTAACCCTAACCCTAAACCTTACCCAACCCTAAACCTAACCCTAACCCTAAACCTAAACCTAACCCTAACCCTAAACCTTACCCAACCCTAAACCTAACCCTAACCCTAACCCTAAACCTTACCCAACCCTAAACCTAACCCTAAACCTAAACCTAACCCTAACCCTAAACCTTACCCAACCCTAAACCTAACCCTAACCCTAACCCTAACACCTGAGTTCTCAGATTTTAGTTTGTTTAATTTGTTACCGTTAAAAGGTTCAACCGAATTAAAGATAGAATCGCACCTTTTAATGGCGTCGTTTAAGAGATCTACTTTGGCTAAGCTGTGAAGCAGGTGTTAATCTTTAAGATATTTCGGATTAAAATTTTTTTTTATCTGATCATCTCATGAATTGAACTTTATTTTTAATTGTAAACTAGCATCACCACGCGGCTGTGCCCGGGAGCATTGATAAAAAATAGAAGAGTTGAAAGGTGTGTGTAACATCTTCCTTTTAAAACTTCTCTATCGAGAAATACCTAAACATGTATTTTATATGACTAAACTAAGCCTAATGGAAAACGTCTAATAATGGATACTAGACGCACCGATGACCTGTCACAGCAAAATCAAGAAAAATACATAGTCTTCATCTTAATTTCGTTGACCATCAGAGCAATTGTTAATGAAGACTCTGTGATTTTGCTGTGAAACGCGTGTAAGATGTAGAAGTATTGGATTTGGACAAAAATAAACATAAATAAATAAAGTATAAATATATTGAAAGTATTTCTGTTTGTGAGACAAAAACAGAATTACAGATATTCACCAATATATGAGTTTTCCTATGGTAAAAAAAATATATGCTCTGGAGCTTGTAATACAACTTTACTGAGCTTGCAATTTGGAACATTTTCAGATACTATAGAGTATATACTTAAATATATTTTTTCGTAAGAACCTATATATATATATATATATATATATATATATATATATATATATATATATATATATAGTAAGTTATAAAAATATATTTATGGCAATTAAGCTACACAGAGGCTGCCGCGTTTCATCCCCAGAGGGAATCGTCAGGCTAAAATCCCTTTTCATAGTTTCATAACTTACTACCTGGCTCTATACTCACGTATTGAGCACTGTTGAAGTAAATACTGAAAATTGATACATAAACGATTATATATCCTTATAACATTATATATATATATATATATATATATATATATATATATATATATATATATATATATATTATTTGCATTTCACAGACCATGGTGAATTAATCAAAAACTATAATTTTCCTTGGTTTTACCAACTTATTTATTTCTGTACTTCGATGAGTTTTGATTTTACACACAAAAGTAATTTATTCAAATTTAATATTAATTTCTATCCCTTACGCGCGTTTCATGGCAAAATTCGGATAAACGTATTTTTTATCAATTAGTCTATTTTTGTCAATCTTCAGAGAGTTGCAGTAGTTGTTGTTGAGTAGGGAAAAAAACATGTCATAACAAAAACACCGGAAGGGAAATACGGTTAAAATCAAAGCTGATTTCGCATAAAAATTCGACAAACTAAAGTCTATAAAGGCAAAACACTCACTTGAGAAAAAGGTGACTACTTCAAAAAAAAAAAAAAAGAAAAAAAGAAAAAAAATCCTCCCAATAAGATTTTCACACTCTAGAAAACAAAGGCATCAGATTTCTCGAACGATGGCCCCAAAAGCTAATATTTACCTCGTCTTGTTGATGTTAATTCGATTAAGAAATACGTTAATATCTATTTATTAGAATACAGATTTAGTGCAAATTATATTTATAGTTCCTATAATATTTTAGAATGATTACAATAAAATCATTTTAATTTTCACAGCCTTGAAATTTCAAGACAAAAAGAACATCAACACCATCATTCATTCACTTAATACGACTTAGTGAAGGCCATATCTTCAGAATTATATGATCTATTCCTCGCTTCATTTGTTCCAGCTCGTTTGACTCATTTGTCTAGTGGTCTTCATCCATTCACTGTTTTGATACCTCATTGTAATACAGTTTCCTATTCCAGTAGCTTCTTTCCAAGAACTGCAGGCTTGTGGAACTCTTTTCCTGTTGACTGTTTTCCTTCTACCTATAACCTTGGCCTTTTCAAGACTAAGGCCAATAGGCATCTCCTGTCTTTGCGATAATCATATTTGTTCTTGTGAGTTCCTTACATCAAGTGGCTTCATGCCTTGTCTGGAGCGATTTCCCAAAATAAAAAATACCCACAATAGGCCGAGAGATTCAACATTTTGGATCTTGTACTCGAGGCAATATTTTCAGTTAGTCAGCAGATATCCTTTAAGCCGCTAACACTTCACTCTGAAAATTCCATTCTTAATCTTTATTTAGGTTTTTACTAGCGGTGTTATCCTATCTACTTTTTTAGTGGAAATCGCTCCAGACAAGGCATGAAGATGCTTGATGTATGGAGCTAAAAAAATACTACTTCAGGGTCAAAAACTAGCAAACGATAAGTGATAGATAGATTCAGACCCAGAAAATAGCAAGTCTTTGTCAGAAACATTGCTCATGGAATGTGAGGACTAAAGGACAAAATTAGGCTGTCAAAAGTAAACCCAAGGTGCACTTTATACTCTCTAATACTTGCTGTATATATATATATATATATATATATATATATATATATATATATATATATATATATATATATATATATATATAGTAGAGAATGGTAGTTTGCTTGAAGCATTGCTGGGTATAGTAGTAGTAAGTTTTTGAAAGGCTGTGGGCGAAATATCAAATAGTGATTTTTAATCACCCGGACATCACACGAACAGCTAAAACACTCTTGCTGTTATGTAAGAAAAAAAAAAGGAAAAAAAAGGAAAAATAAATAGTAAGTCTTATATCGTATTCGATTTATTGTTATTGTTTTTGTTCCTTTCCTTTCAACTTGCATCTTACCCGGAATTGCATTGCCCACAGCCTTTCAAAAACTTACTACTATATATATATATATATATATATATATATATATATATATATATATATATATATATATATAATATTTATATATATATAT
Source organism: Sepiola atlantica (assembly GCA_963556195.1). Taxonomy (NCBI): domain Eukaryota; kingdom Metazoa; phylum Mollusca; class Cephalopoda; order Sepiida; family Sepiolidae; genus Sepiola; species Sepiola atlantica. Next base: position 108,568,775 of record OY744532.1, on the reverse strand, counting down.
ATATATATAATATTTATATATATAATATATAATATTTATATATATATATATAATATATAATATTTATATATATATATATATATAATATATAATATTTATATATATATAATATATAATATTTATATATATAATATTTATATATATATAATATATAATATTTATATATATATAATATATAATATTTATATATATATATATAATATATAATATTTATATATATATAATATATAATATTTATATATATATAATATATAATATTTATATATATATAATATATAATATTTATATATATAATATATAATATTTATATATATATATAATATATAATATTTATATATATAATATATAATATTTATATATATATATAATATATAATATTTATATATATATAATATATAATATTTATATATATATAATATATAATATTTATATATATAATATTTATATATATATATAATATATAATATTTATATATATATAATATATATAATATATAATATTTATATATATATAATATATAATATTTATATATATATATAATATATATATATAATATATATATATATATATATATATATATATATATATATATATATATATATATATATATATACGCACTTTAACGGCAACCTTTATGTTGTCAGGTAGATATCTTATCCACTGAGCTGTTCAGATATATGTTAATACTTTAAACCTAACGCTTATAAATAGATTAATTTCATTGTTTTATATGTTAGAAAAGTGCTTTTAGCCCTTTTAAGGGGCAGCTAGGCAGTTTGGCTGCGTGTCAGATGAAACAGTTAGTGGAGATTTTAGGAGAGGAAAGGGATGAGTTGGTTAAAATGAGTTTATTATTTTTAGCCTTGAAAGAAAGATATCGTCTGGGTCATCGTGTCAAAAGTATATATATGTATATATATATATATATATATATATGTGTGTGTGTGTGTGTGTGTGTGTGTGTGTGTGTGTGTATGTTAGAAAAGTGCCTTTGGCCCCCATAACTCCATTAGGTTAGGAGGGCACTTAGAGATTTGGGACCACTTCCATTGTCTTCCACAGAAAAAACAATATACGTAGGATTTAAATTAAGAAAAGGATATATTTGAAGCTTTAAGGGTTTATAGTCCCTTATGGTTCCACTTAAAGCTTCGGGAACACTTCCAGTGTCTTCTTTTAGATTTTATGTAGATTCGCTAACCTTTCTTTCTATGGGGAAAACACGCACATATACATTGAGTTATTATACATATATGTATATATATAATAACTCAATGTATATGTATATATATAATAACTCAATGTATATATATATATATATATATATATATATATATATATATATATCCATAAAATATATATACAAACGTGTATTTAGTTTTTATACTTTACTGCAGTTTCGCGGTATTATCCGATCATCAGAAATGAAGAATCATGTGTCTTGGTATAAAGCAAGATGGCTGACACTTAAAGATACTTATTTAAAGTTATTTACCCTCGTTTATTCATTCATTTATTTTTTATTTATTTTTTAATTTAAAAAATTTGTATTTTAATTTATATATTTATTTATTAACATTTTGAATATACTTACTGTTTTCCATTTGATTACTCATCATAAGATATTTTTATTCCACATTTTTTTTTACTTTTGTTTTATATATTAATTGTTAATTATTTGTACATCAAAAAAGCAATTATTTTTGTGGTTCTATAATAATTCTGACGATTCTTTTCATTACTTTATATAGGTGTACATATTAAAGAAAGTATTTGTTTATCTGTCTGCACTTAGCTATAATTTCTGTTTTTTTGTTAAGTTAATTGATTTAATTTAGTTTAATTTAATTTTAGTTTTTGCTATTCATTTTGCAAAGAAGGTCTGATTTTAAGATCTACCAGTTGATATTAGAGCAGATATTTTTTAGTCCCAGAGAGCGTATTATTTCTTTATTTTTCACTTCTGAATGCGGTAATAACACCTACATTTGATATTATTTTCTGTGGCGCCTATGTATATTTTGGTTCATTGTTGATGTTATTTACTGTTGCTTTGTACATGAAATTAGCTTTTTAAAAATACATTAGTGGGCAAATATTTGTTTAATTCTACAACTACTGTTAGTATTCTGATTTTTAATAACATTAGTACTACTATCGCTGTTATTATTATTGTTAATTATTTTTTTATTGTTGATTTATTAATGATTACATATTATCCATGCAACAATCACTAAGTTTGATGTTATTAGGGTATATAGAACAATCTTTAGGGAAACAAACATTGATCAATTCATATTTAGTATAAAGTTATCTTGTAGGATTTTCAATGTTAGACCCATATAGCAATGCATGTGACAAATCGCTTTTAACCTCCCACCATGTTCTTTAGTATAGAAAACAGTTTTTGGTTCCGGTTTCGTTTTTAAAAATACTGTATCCGGTGAAGATTATTTTTTAGGGAGATATTTATCTATTATCCTAAAACTATTTTCAAATGTGTGTCTTTATGTCTCTGTTACAAGAACAAGGTTGGACAAGGTCATATGTAGTTTATTATTATTATTATTATTATTACTAATGGAGATTTCGTATCTGTCTGTCTGAAGCCGAAACTATACTATTACTTCTATTAAACGTACTATTGTACTATCTTCTAATGCTTAATTCAAGGGGAGTATTGTAGTCTGTTCTGTTGTCATGAGATCGTCCTCACATGCATTACCTCCTCCTATTTTTAGGGGGTGTAGTGCAATATCTGACTTTTGGTCATGATACCATCATTCAAGGCATTATTTTCTCCACGAGGGTAGTGTAGTATCTGTTCTGTTGTCATGAGACAATCCTCCCAGTCATGACTTCCTCCTTTGGGGAGGGAGGTAGCGTACATGAACCAGAAACAGTCATGATCAAAGTAAACAGTCACATTATACATACTAGCACAAATATCCGAAGATATGTTTGCTGGTAGAAGTATTTGCCTCCTCTGGAGGAGGTTAGACACAAGGTCAGGTGGGGGTTAGGGTTAGAGTTAGGGTTTAGGGTTAGGCTTAGAGTTAGGATTTAGGGTTAGGGTTAGCTGGGGGGGTTGAAAAGCCAGCGCACTATGTGAAGTGTCTGAGCGGCCCTTTCGGCATTCACCGGTAGAGACGCCTTAGACGACTAACAATAAACTAACTCCTTTCTCTAAGATAAGGTAAAGCCTGGGAGGGTAGAGTATATGTGCTAGTATAGATAATAAGATTGAGAGATAAAGATAGACATGAAGTGACGCAGCTAGATAAACAAATAAAAGTAACTGCTGTCGTCGTAATATGATAGTTGATTGTTGTACGGCACCTTTTGCGACACCCGACCATATCAGTTTACGGCTTGTTTTCATTTCCATTTTCCTTATTCCGGATATCATCTGATACCGGGACACAAATACGCTTCTGTCGCTACTTGATACTTCGTCTGCTTTCTTGTGTCCTTATGGAATAAGAAAACTCGATTGCAACTAAAAAACATATGCAAGTACAGTTTCATATGTTTATTCATTGCAATGGCGGCGGCGGCAAACCCGGGGGGGGGGCGACATGTATCAAGAACCTCCACACGCAGAAACGAAGTACTATATACTTTTACGTGATTAAGCTTAAGGGATCTTAAGAAGAAATTGAAATTCAGGGAATCTGGCTTAATTGGTGTCTAATGACCACGGATCAAATTTAATGAACATCTGATATATTTGTATCTCATATTTTGATTATTTGCTTAAGCGACTGCAGGTTTTTGAGCCCACAGGCTCCGCCACCTATCTAGTCTAAACATTCTGTACTTGTATGATGTTTTCTTCAGACAATCATCCCGAGGAAGTCTTATAATAAAGACGAAACGTTGATGAACACATAAATATTTGTTTTTTTTGGGGGGGAGGTCCTTTTAAATTTCTTTCGCGCTCTCTCTGATATATATATATATATATATATATATATATATATATATATATATATATATAAATTAAATTCCCGAAACAGTTTTTCATGGTAAACAACTGATGATCCCTTAAAATAGTGTTAGAAATAAACTAATATAATAACTGTAAAAAATAAATTGACTTACATGAGTGATTTTCCACTGGAAGACTTGGGACTATAAGTTTTTTTTTTTTTTTTTTTTTTTTTTTAATATAGTTTTAATGGTTGAGAAACTTCCGAGACTATATATATATATGGAAAATGAAATAAGGAAAACCAAAATATTAATTAAATATCCAACTACGTTTCACCTTTATTAAACAGTTTCATTAAGATGGGAGATTGAATAAAAATAAAAATACAACAACAAATACCAAAGTCTGAAAAATAAATGTGAGGAAGCGCTCAGCAGTTAGAACGCTGAGAAATAGAACATTATAGAAACCGTTGACTTCTGAACGCTCACTTATACAACTTTTATCGGCTGTTCTGCCGTAGCACATTTCTCAGCGTTCAAACTGCTGAGCGCTTCCTCACATTTATTTTTCAGACTTTGGTATTTGTTGCTGTATTGTTTCTTTTTCTTCAATCTCCCTGATGAAACCTTCTAATAAAGTTGAAACGTAGGTGGACATTTAATTAATATTTTGGTTTTCCTTATTTCATTTTCTATTACGTCGGAACATTTTTCCATTCTTTATAATATATATATATATATATATATATATATATATATATATATATATATATATATATAATGTACAGAGTTTTTTTTTTAATAAAAATTTACCAGAGTGCTCAATTACCAGATTAAGAGCTCAGCATATTTATTTAAGTAGATACAGAAAACTGTTTTATAAAGGAACCCAAGGTTTCATAGCCATACAAATTTCCAGCCTCTAACACTGAAGATCTGCTCGGATTCCTGGGAAACCGCTGTCTGTACCGATATATATATATATATATATATATATATATATATATATATATATATATATATATATATATATATATATATAATAGATGATAATATGGCCCCTAAAACCCAAAGAATACTTCAAAGAACCTGAAGTTTGAGGAATATTTATTACTTGCTGTCTCATGCTTGTTGTAAAAGTTCACAAAAATTATAGGTACCTGGATTTTCACTAAGGGATTACGTCCTTTCCGTGCCCCCTTTCCATAAAACTAAATTAAACTAAATATAGCTCACATTACCTAACCTTACGACTTGCAGTTGTGTGCCAAAATTCATAATGATCGGTTAAGTAGCATAGAAATGAATCATATATAGAGAAGTATATAAATATATACACATACCTAACTATACATAAACCTCTATCCATATATTTTAGTATTTTAAAGAGTGTTGGGGGACATAATACTGGCAAAACCTCCCTTTAAAAAATTCAAATATTTCAGATTTGCATTAAATTTGATCATAGTCATTAGGCACCAACCAAGCAAGATTCCATAAATTTAAATGTCTTCGTAAGACCCCTTAAGTATCTTAGACATTTTCTAGAAGCAAAATCATGTAATAGACTTTGATAAAATTGAAATAAGGATTCAAGACATAAAGTTTTGTATAATTATATATTAATTTTAATTTTTTTAAGGGACATAAAAGTGGTGCAAAACTGTTCTGGGAATTAATTTTACTCGTCCTGGGACGGGTATTCTTCTAGTGGAGATATATAATGGTAATATCGCCTTATATAATATAAGTTTCTTCTTTATTGTCTTCATCAATCTCTCTCTCTCTCTCTCTTTCCTTTATTTGTCACTTCCTCTCCTACCTATTCTGCTTATAAAACCATTTTCTACCCTCCGCGCGCGAAGCATCATTTCATGCTAAGATAGTTGTCCCTTTAACTGAATGCAAAGCAAACATCGCCCCCTTCATTTACATCATTTAATCAGCCAACCTTCTCCATTCTCCTCCTGTACTGTGTATGTACGTAAGCTCTACAGACGAGCCCTGTCATTTGCTGAATTTATCATCACAATCATGACGTCATTTCCGCTTCGAGATACGAAAAGAGTTACATTCAAATCTGCTTCCGGTTGAAGTGTATGTTTGTGAATTAGAAAGATAAACAGCGCCATGTTAGTTTGTTATTTATCTTTTTCTTTCGTTCTCATTCCGAATCCCCTTTTCCTCGAGACATTACACTACCCTACACCCCAACAAAAGAGGAGGTAATGCCTGGGAGGATGGTATCATTATCACAGAATAGATACTACACTGTTACCCTGGGCCCTACTTTTACCGGGTCTGTGGTCAGACATGGTTTCCGGAAGTTAGTCATCAGTATCACTAACTCCGGACAACCCAGTAGTATCATGTGATAACACTAAACAGTGGTGAAGTGGTTACGGATGTGAACTAGCGGCTGTGCGTGTCGTGTTCGATTCCTGCCGGTTCCATTGCACCAATTTTGCTTGGGATTCTGGCAACCTACATGTGTTCTTTTCCATTAGTACCTGATTCTCTCGCGTGAAACTAATGTGAACAAAAGTCAATCGTGAGACTACATTCCTCTGCCTGACAACATAAGGATGGATCAAAGTCTTATCCGGGCCTTACTTTTCCATATTCGATGAAGTATTCCCAAATTTATGCCATGAAACATTTATAACCCAAAACTATTTATCTGGTCAGGTTGAACATATTTGCATGGCGGTTACTGTTATGAAAGAGCATCAGATCGACACATCAAATTTAGAAAAA
>OY744532.1:108539582-108557082 GCA_963556195.1 Sepiola atlantica | reverse complement strand
TTGCTTTTCATCTGAAAATTTGTAAATTAACTTCATAGTTAATTCTCTTTTACTATTGAGGAACCACTTACTGAGGCCAAGAGCCACTCGAGAATAATGGTTAATGGACTGGAATAACTGCCAGCCGAAAGATGAAGAATGCTAGGGGGTACTAAATTGCATCAATAAACAAATAGTGAAAGAGTCTAAGCAAAAAAAAAAGACAAAAAACAAAGAACACAAGTGACCGCCTTTTCTGTTGCCAAAACAAAGTTTTTTTTTATCGCGCGGATTTTCAACACCTGTCCATAATATTCGAAAGGAACATTGGTCAAACCCGCTAAAAAGGGTGGGGCACCTCATGTCTGGCCACATTTGTTACCCACTCGTGGATTAAGCTCTATAGTAAGTGAATTAACGCTTGCTACTTAGCGTAAAGCAATGCTCTTCGTAAAAGAATTGAGCTCCCTAGGCAGTTAGTAATGTAAATAATACAAAAATGATAATTTCCCTTACTTCTATGGCAAACATAATAGAATAAAGTAAAATACCACGACCAAGCAGTCGAGTTATAATGTCAGCTTAAAACACCCACTATGTCTAGTCACACTGAAGAGCCGTAATATGTAATATTATTTCTGTAGATGATTATATATATAAGTATAAATTTTTATTTATACAAACATTATTGGTTACATATGTGCATACATGTTTCGGTTGTACTCTTCACAGAGAGTCAACCTCTTCTTTGGTCTGAAGAGGTTGACTCTCTGTGAAGATTACAACCGAAACATGTATGCACATATGTAACCAATAATGTTTGTATAAATAAAAATTTATACTTAAGAACAGCCCTACTTGTTATTGAGCACTTTTTATAAACACTGGAGTTTCAATGGATTTACATCTACAGGAACTAATACAATACATGTACGATATATATATATATATATATATATATATATATATATATATATATATATAGTACATGTATTATATTTGTTTCTATAGATGTTAGTTAACCAATGTAACTGCAGTGTTTATAAAAAGTGCTCAATAACAAGTAGAGATGTGTTATACTATACATTTTTATTTATACAAACATTTTCCGTTACATATGTGCATACATGTTTCAGTTGTGCCCTCTTTCGAGCGCCAACTTCCTCAGACCTTTAGAAAAAATGGGTATATTTCATATTTTCTAAGAGTCTGAAACTCTGAAGAAGTTGGCTCTCGAAAGAGAGCACACCTGAAACATGTATGTAACCAAAAATGTTTGTATAAATAAAAAAATATATATATACACAAACACACACACACACACACACACACACATATATATATATATATATATATATATATATATATATATATATATAAGGTTAATACAACAAAAGATATAAGAGGCAACTAATATCTTTAATTAACTTTTCATATTATTTGTTTTCTCTATCATTTTTTTTTATCGTTTTATAAATTTTCAGACACCTTAAATACAATTTTCACTGTTATCTACTGCGTCGATAGCAAACGAATTTACCTTTTGTCGTTTTTGGACCACCATTCACCAATTGGATTATTTTTAAATCAACCTCTTTGATATCTTGCTTGGAGCTATTTTAGACTTGTTGACTTGGATGAACTGTATAGTTTTACTAAAAAGTATCTTTTGGGCCGATATATTTGATGTTTTATATACCTTTATGTATTTTTATATATATTTTTTTTACATATTTTTTCAAAGTTTAATTTTTATTACCTGCAGTAATGTCATTGCGGTAATGGTCCTCTGAGGAGAAGATTTTCTTTGAAAACTCATGAGTTAAGGACTTTAAAGAACTTTGCCTGAACATTGAATTGTAATAAAATTTGATTCGCACCTTATTCTATTCTTTCACTTTATCTATTGCTATATATATATATATATATACTAGTTTTTACAATTTCATGTAAATAAACTTATATTACAAAATAATATATTACGTATGTATATTTTCCGTATTTTCTTAAACAGTGTTTACTTAATACCCGAGTCGAGCTTAGTAGTCATACGAAAATATATTTATCGCAAGTAAGCTACAGAGAAACGGTTGTGTTTCATTCCCGAGTCATTGGACAAGTTGCACTTTTAGAAGGGGGTTCAGTTTGTTTAATTCAACATCTAAAGAACTGAATAACGAAAATTAACAAACAAATAGCACTTTTGTCACGTCGTCTTCTGAAACAAGAATTTCAATAAACATTCGAAACACTCACAGTTTACATTAATATTTACTCACCTGAAAATTGATGCAATATGTTATATGCATCTTAACAACTAACAAGCGTATGCAACTGGGGTAGCATACAATTGCTAGTATATATAATCTAACTTTTGCTTCATTTTCCTTCAGTCGAAGTTCTCATAAATCAAGGGGCCCCTTCCTGGGGCTAACACTTGATTTCTATATGAGATACATAGATATTCGAATATTCCATTAAAGTTATCTGTCAAACGTTGTCAAAAAGTGAAGAATTTCCCTCTCCCTAATCACTTAACTGCGTTACAATATATCTCTCTTTTGGTCTCTTGGTCCTGTCGGATTCCAGAACAAGAATTCTTCTGGTCTGGTGGAGTATCCAGCTAAGTGCTGCTACTTTAGGTAACATGACTAGGAGAAGGTGCACCATTCCTCGTATTAAATTTTAATGTGTTTGGTGACAGTTATTAGTTTTACCTTGAAGTCATCCTTCCTTTTATCACCAGTAATGGATGTAGTGAAGCCATTGGTCACCCCCTATCTGGCCATGGACAACCAAGACGCAGATTGAAATCAAGAAGACTTTTCATAACCAAAGAGAGCCTTGACCTTGCACGGTCACAGAACTACCGCATTGACAGATGGAATGAGTGGAATGGCTATTTGATTGAATGAATCTATCCAGTAATGGATGTGGTGAAGCAATTGGTCGCCATTTGGTTTTAAGAAACCGCCAGGATTAACAGTGTCAGCACAAAGTGAAGCTTTGCGACTTGCTTAATGATGCACGCTGCAGAAAACCGACCTCTATCAGCGATGTACAAAACAGGAAACCGACAGAAGACACTCCATAGACAACCAAGACGCAGATTGAAATCAAGAAGACTTTTCATAACTATTATGATGTTGATTAGACCTCTTTTGGAAAAGGTCGGGTAACATATAATAGAAATATGTCGAGAGTCGTACACGGTGGCAACGGTGACTTGAATGACTTGCCTCCTCGTCTCGTTGTGAGAGTTGCCTCCCTTTCATCGCCCTTGGAGCATCTCATTCTCCAATCTCAGGAAGGGGTACCAGCTTACTCCACATCAATCTATAATCTGTATGTGCACGCGTGAATGTGTACGGAATATGCATGTATCTATGGTTGCAAATAGTCCAAAGGTGTTTAACCGAACGTGTATGCATAAGCGCACGTTTGTAAATAGTCCAAAGGTGTTTAACCGAACGTGTATGCATAAGCGCACGTTTGTAAATAGTCCAAAGGTGTTTAACCGAACGTGTATGCATAAGCGCACGTTTGTAAATAGTCCAAAGGTGTTTAACCGAATGTGTATGCATAAGCGTACGTTTGTAAATAGTCCAAAGGTGTTTAACCGAACGTGTATGCATAAGCGCACGTTTGTAAATAGTCCAAAGGTGTTTAACCGAACGTGTATGCATAAGCGTACGTTTGTAAATAGTCCAAAGGTGTTTAACCGAATGTGTATGCATAAGCGCACGTTTGTAAATAGTCCAAAGGTGTTTAACCGAACGTGTATGCATAAGCGCACGTTTGTAAATAGTCCAAAGGTGTTTAACCGAACGTGTATGCATAAGCGCACGTTTGTAAATAGTCCAAAGGTGTTTAACCGAACGTGTATGCATAAGCGCACGTTTGTAAATAGTCCAAAGGTGTTTAACCGAACGTGTATGCATAAGCGTACGTTTGTAAATAGTCCAAAGGTGTTTAACCGAATGTGTATGCATAAGCGCACGTTTGTAAATAGTCCAAAGGTGTTTAACCGAACGTGTATGCATAAGCGTCAGCGCACGTTTGTAAATAGTCCAAAGGTGTTTAACCGAACGTGTATGCATAAGCGCACGTTTGTAAATAGTCCAAAGGTGTTTAACCGAACGTGTATGCATAAGCGCATGTTTGTAAATAGTCCAAAGGTGTTTTACCGAACGTGTATGCATAAGCGCACGTTTGTAAATAGTCCAAATGGTGTTTAACCGAACGTGTATGCATAAGCGCATGTTTGTAAATAGTCCAAAGGTGTTTAACCGAACGTGTATGCATAAGCGCACGTTTGTAAATAGTCCAAAGGTGTTTAACCGAATGTGTATGCATAAGCGCACGTTTGTAAATAGTCCAAAGGTGTTTAACCGAACGTGTATGCATAAGCGTCAGCGCACGTTTGTAAATAGTCCAAAGGTGTTTAACCGAACGTGTATGCATAAGCGCATGTTTGTAAATAGTCCAAATGGTGTTTAACCGAACGTGTATGCATAAGCGCACGTTTGTAAATAGTCCAAAGGTGTTTAACCGAACGTGTATGCATAAGCGCACGTTTGTAAATAGTGCGAGAATGTTGATCTGTTGACGTATTTATAGTGCAAATGCGTTTGCAAATAATCCGAATGTATTTCTTAAATGAACTCTTTAAAACAGAACAGCGTGAAGACGGAAGTTTCGAAGAGTATTTGTTACGCTAAAACATAAGCGCAAGAAATTATGAATGGAACATTTGCTGGTGATGCCGACATGATTAAACTGTGGATAATTATTACATGAAATTAGCGATGGTTTCGGCGGGAACCGTGTGATTGGTTGTAGTATTAACAGAGTTTTAGTATTAAAAGAGTATTAGTATTAATAGAGTTTTAGTATTAATAGAATATTAGTATTATGATTGGTTGTAGTATTAACAGAGTTTTAGTATTAAAAGCATCTTAAGATGTTTTTACTGTTATTGGAATTTATTTTATTAATGGCTGGTTGTTTATTTTTTATGTGTAGAGCTTCTAATATCTGTAGACTTGGTTTGTTATTTGCGTATTCTAATATAGTTGTATTGTCTACGAGAATACAAGGATAAGAATTATTAGCTTTTAGATGTTGGGCTTTTGTGCATGGTGAGACGTCTCGACAGAGTTGTAGTAGTTAAGCCTACATATATGTTTTTTTCTTTATTGTTGCACGGTTCCCACCAAAACCACCGCTAAACAGTTAAAAATAGAGGTTTAGTACTCGATACCCATCCCCTGGAGATTGCCCTGAAAAGGAACCAAAAATACAAGGTTACACAACGAGTACGGCAAATTCATCTGCCAATTTCAGCCTGAAACTCGAAAATTAATCAAGCATCTAGAAAGGATCAACGAAAAAATGCAGACACAGGTCATCTGTAATATTTAACGATATATATATATATATATGTGTGTGTGTGTGTGTGTGTGTGTGTGTGTGTGTGTGTGTGACTTAGAACCAACATCAACGACGTAGAAACCCTCTTCTGACAAACTCTCCGGATATTCTAGCACTAAGTGAAATAAACCTTCAATCCTCAATCTCCTCTCACCACTTTGACATGACTGACTACCTCCCACTCTACCGTAAAGACTCTGACAAACATATGCACGGGCTAGTAGTTTATGTTCGGAACACCCTCCCCCCTGACTAGAGAACATAGGTTAGAATCGGACCAACTCGACAATCAGCTAAATCCCATCCATTCACTGTGGAGGTCCCAAGATGCCGGAGAGCCTTCTTACTACAATAGCTTCTTTCCTCGTGCTTCTGGCCTCTGGAACTCCCTCTCTGCTCCCTGTTTCCCGACAGTACCTACATGCAGAGGTTTAAAACTAATGTAAACAGACATCTCGGTACACTGCTCCCAACTTGGGGTGACACCCAAAACCTACATCCTAATTCTCAGTAACCCTTTACGTCTACAGTGGCGGCCTGCCTTGTCTGGAGTGAATTATGTTAATATATATATATATATATATATATATATATATATATATATATATATATATATATATATGTGTGTGTGTGTGTGTGTGTGTGTGTGTGTGGGCGTGTATGTGTATGTGTGTGTGTGTGTGTTACAAATTTAAATGATTGGATTTTCGTAATTTAGAGTCTATTGGCTGTAATAATTGAGAGGCAGTCAGCCTTCTTCACCACGCACACGACCCATTCGTTGAGTGAAATCCAGTTGATTATAATCAAGGAATGGAACCTGTGGAGAATAATACAAAAATATCTAGACAGTATTTTCTGAATATCATTATTGATAAATAATCCTTCCCTGACTGGGAAATTAATGCGAAAGAATATTTATATTTAGTATATTTTATATTTAGTATATTTTATATTTAGTATGGAAAAATATTGCGCTTCCTGTAAAAAAAAAAGAAATGAAAAGAAAAGAAAAGAAATGAAAAAAAGAAATGAAATGAAAAGAAATGATAAGAAATGAAAAAAAAAGAAATGAAAAAAAAAGAAATGATAAGAAATGAAAAGAAGAGAAATGAAAAGAAATGAAAAAAAAGAAATGAAATGAAATGATAAGAAATGAAAAGAAAAGAAATGAAAAGAAATGAAAAAAAAGAAATGAAATGAAAAGAAATGATAGCTGCATTTGAATCGTTAACATTCGACTTTAACCCGACGCGTCGAGAGATAAAACAATAAGAAATGAAGAGGGGAGGCAAGGCCTGGGAGGGTGCACCCCCTAGGACAACCCAGGGCAGTATACCTCAGTCAGGCAGATAAAAGGCCACCGAAATGGGCCAGTTCCTGTCGGACTGATTGTCGAGAACGAATTCTCGACTGGTATTACCGCATCCCGAAATCCCTAATCAACCGAAATTAATGAGAGACTGAACGGGCTGGGGTTGCACAGGTATTTAATTCCTTCCCACCGCAGCAATATGTGACACAAGGTCGGAAAGTGGGGGAAGAGTCAAGCCAGCATCCGTAAAGAAGGAGCACTCTGGCCTAGCAAAAATAGCCTGGGCAACCCCGTCGGCATTCTCCGGTCAGGGCGCCTCAGGCAGCAAGCAATAAACTTACTCCTCCCCAAAGAGGGGAGGCAAGGTCTGGGAGGGTGCACCTCCTAGGAAAAGCCAGGACAGTATACCTCAAGCCGGCAGATAAAAGGCCACCAAAATGGCCCAGTTCCTGCCGGACTGATTGTCGAGAACAAATCCTCGACTGGTATTACCCCATCCCGACGTCCTCAATCAACCGAAGTTAATGAGAGACTACTTGGGCTGTGGTTTGCAAAACACTTCCAGTATTTATTGAGAATGGAAGAGTCAAAATATCCATTATAGGTACGTCACCATAACATAAACAAATAAACTTCCACAGGCATTTCTGGTGATATTGAAACTTTACACCCAGCATGGCGGAAGAATGCGTCGTCACAACTTTGCTGGCGGATTTAATCTGAAAAGGACCCCTAGCTGACAAATAGTAATTCGTTTTTTTTATTTCTTTATTCTATGAATATCATTTTTGTTAATCAGTAAAGCAAATGTTTTATGGAAAATATTACGCTGACAGAAAGAACGTGTATCAGTAACATTCTACCTTAAACCCACGCGTCGGATTATGAACAAAGAAAAATGAAGAAGCCAACAATTATTGTAGCCTTTTTTATGAATATTATTATTTGTTAATAATTACTCTCTGCAATATTTGACAACCAAAATAATCGGTGTGTGGTTAGTAAAGAAATAGTTTCGTATTTATTAAATGAAAGCAGACAAATGTATTTCAAGATGGCGACGATAAGTCCTTCTTCATGAAGAAAATCGCAAGGTCTTCGGTATCCTAAAAATACACCATTTAAAATAAGTTACCACCTGCAGCATCTAATAAAAACGACCATGTTAGTGGAAATTAGAAGAAAACGTATGTAACCTAGCAAAAGAGAAATGGTTTAGAGTTTATTTTAAACGGATAAAACTGGCTACTAGATAGCCGAAATAGGAAGAAAAATGGCGGAGCGTTAATTGTTATGAAGGGATTAAGCTCATGTTTCCGTCTAAGGAAAATGTATCCACTTAAACAGTGTTTCTATCCGGCCAAACTAATATTATAAAAACCTAAGCGAAATAAATTATATCTGCGCCAATAATCGATATGTCAGACAGATTGCTATTTGGGTCTGATTTCGAATATCCGTAAACATAATTTATATATATATATATATATATATATATATATATATATATATATATATATATATATATATATATATATATATAATGGTAATAATCCAGGTAAAAACATCCACAGGGTAGTAATCCAAAGAATTTCAACCGGGTTTATACTTCTCTATCTGTCTATCTACCCTCTTCATTATATGTCTCTCTTTCCACTTTATTTTATTTTATTTCATTTATTTATTTATCGATTTGTATTTGTTTTAGATTTTAGTTTTTAACTTTTTAAATTTTAACGGCCCTAAACCACGTGACTCCCTAAATTTTGAAATTCTAAATTTCTTTTCTTCTTTTTCTCTCCACTTAATTCTCTCCAAATATGATCTGAGGTTAAGATCGGATTCTAACTCTGCCTGATGAGATCTCAGTTTATAATAACTGTTGATCGATAACATCGACATGCCAGTGTCGCAGATTTTGTACATGTCTGTGTAAATAAAAATAATCATATATATATATATATATATATATATATATATATATATATATATATATATATATATATGAAACAAGTATACTTTTAGAGGATATAACCTATAGTGAAATGGTTTAAGCTCAATATACGAGATAGAGCAATTATAAAGATAAATGAAAGAAGAGAGATAAATAAGTACGAATGACAAATCTATTTCAACTTAGATTGTTCAATACAAGTTGTACTCAGTAAAAACATGTTTCTTTTCCTTAAGCCAAGGCTTTTCAAAGATTAAAATCTTATCATCAGAGGAATTACATAGATAGATAAGTAGGCAGTGGAAAAGCCAAAATTCAAAATTTGAAAAACATATAAAGTAATGGAGAGTAAGAGTATGCGTGTGAAAATATGGAGTCTGTCCAGTTGGTGAATGTCCGTAGATAAGGTGTCCGGTGAAAAGAGATTTAAAGATGGAAAAAAGGGGTTCGCGAAGGCAGCGTTGAAAATGTTCTAAAAATGAAGTAAATCCAATAGAAAGATGTTTAGTTCAATCGTAAATGGCTTAATCTTTGAAAAGCCTTGGCTTAAGGAAAGAACAAGTTTTTACCGAGTACACCTTGAATTGAACAATCGAAGTTGAAATAAATTTGTCAATCGTACATATATATCTTTATATATATATATACACACACACACACACACACACACATATATATATATATATATATATATATATATATATATATATATATATATATATATATATATATATATATATATGTATTTGTATTTCATATATATATATATATTTATTTATTTTGGTACAGAAAAATTAGTACAACATTCGTACCGTCGGTTTCAAGCACGGAAAGTCTTAGCCATCCGGCTCTCTTCAGCTTCTGTTGTCATCTGTTGTCATAAGCCGAAGAGAGCCGGATGGCTAAGACTTTCCGTGCTTGAAACCGACGGCACGAATGTTGTACTAATTTTTCTGTACCAAAATAAATAAATATGATGCTCTCAATTTTTAACTTTAATTCTTAATCAATCGAGCACTCTGCTGGGATTTTTCCTACTATATTACAAAGAAGTTATATATATATATATATATATATATATATATATATATATATATATATATATATATATATATATATATATATATGAACATGTGTTTACTATCTGTATATAATAATTACCCTAACCTTAACCCTAACCCCATTTATGTTTATTTGGAATACTTAACCCTAACCCTAACCCTAACCCTAATAAAGGCAAACTATGTAATACATGTGATCGTCTGCATATTTCTATCTCGAAAGAATTAACCGTTTTTCTTTTCATGTTTAGTAATTGATTTGACACAACTCGACGTTTTAAAGCAATCGGACCAATACGCTGCTTCGAGGCGTTCCATCCCAACAAGTTTATATGTAAAATAAATAAATGAATCGAACAAAACTAAAACAACATAAACATTTCTGAGTTGCTCGAAAGATGAGAAAGGAAGCTGAAAGATAGATTCAAAGTAGTTTCTCTTCGGCATTAAAAACACGTCTTGTGGCTTTACCATCTCTCCGTTAATCAAGTGAATCCCGATTTGAAAGGAAATAATTATTTCATTAGTTTCTTATCTTTCCCCTCTCTCTCTAGCTCTCTCCCCTCTCTTTCTCTCTTTCTCTCTCTCTCTCTCTCTCTCTCTCTCTCTCTCTCTATATATATATATATATATATATATATATATATAAAAAGATAGATGAAAGAAGAGTGATAAACATGTACGAATGTCCAGATTTATTGCAAACTTCGATTGTTCAATGCAAGGTATATTCGGTAATAAAATTATGTTTATTATTCTTTCCTTAAGCCAAGGCTTTTCAAAGATCAAAATCTTATCATCAGAGGAATTACATAGATGGACAAGTTGGCAGTGGAAAAGCCAAAATTCGACATTTGAAAAAGTATTAAGAAAATGATGGGTGAAAAAAAAGTTCGTGTAAAAAGATATGGGCTTTGTCCAGATTATAAAGTGTCCAATGAAATGAGATTTAGATGGAGAAGATGGGGTTTCGTGAATATATATATAATATATATATATATATATATATATATATATATATATATATATATATATATATATATATATAATAATCCAGGTTAAACATCTACAGAGTAGTAATCCAAAGAATTTAAACAGGGTTTATAAAAGTGCTCAATATCAAATAGAGCTTTTATATATGATTATTTTTATTTACACAATTCTTTAAAAATATGATCTAAGGTTAAGATCGGATTTTAACTTTTCCTGATGAGATCTCAGTTTATAATAGCTGTTGATCGATAGCATCGACATGCCATTGACACAGATTGTGTATATGTCTGTGTAAATAAAAATAATCATATATATATATATATATATATATATATATATATATATATATATATATATATATATATATATATATATATATATATATATATATAAATTTATTTGATCAAGTTCAAATATGTTAATAAAGTGAACATAAAACCAAGTTTTTCAAAAGTGCTCAATACAAAGTAGATCATTTATAAAATTACATAAACAATATTATAGCCTTACGCCAATCAACCAATGTTTCAATTCTATGGCATCTTGTCAAAGGCTGAATAAAAATAAAAATTAAATCAAGAGTGAAAATTGGGAGTCTCTTATCTGAAAACACATCACCAGCAGAAGCTAGATTTTAAGAGAGAAGGAAGGGGCGAAGAAGTGTGTTAGAGGAAGTGGAGAAACTGACCAAATTCTATACGCTGACCCATTAAGTTTGCACTCATAAACATCGGCTACTCTTATCAGGAAACATGGCAATGGCCAATTTTTCGCTAAGGCAGAGAAAGCATGTGGGGTTGTGCAGTGTATTTGTTAAGGACTTTAAAAATGCTCCATTTCATCACAGGAACGATATTTTCATCTATTTAATGTAGTTTGATAGCGAGGTACCTATTTTCTTGTTATTTAGGTTGTTAAATGAGAATTTGTGGTTCGTGTACCTGACCATAAAATTAGTTCTTGTACCCCCTATGTAAAATTTATTTAGATTAGGGTTGTTTTCTGGGAATACAGTTGCTAAATAAACTATATCTTTAGTTAAACACTATCTTTTCAACGGGCAATTACTCCTATATCTGCAGCTACATTCATTGTTATTATTATTATTTTCTAAGTTATTATCCTCGCTTTTTAATATATGTCTATTATGACTCTTAATTATAGTTTTTAAGCTATTTGTACAGCAATAACTAAGTTTGATCGTGTTTTTATTGAATATTTTATGCAGTTGGTTATTTATTGGGAAGTGTCGATTTAACAGGTTAAGGAATAAATGTCCAATTTTAGATTCAACTAGCAGATTAAATGGAGGTGTATACCAGATTATTTTTCTATTTCTATTCTTTCTATCTTGATATTCAATGTTGGTATTGATATACAAGCTATTTCTTAAATGCGTTGTTATATGTATTTCTATTATTGTTAAAGATTTCTTCATTATATGAGGTGTTACTAATCCTGTGGCTAATCGATATTGGGGTGTGTTTAATTACGCTAGGTGGGTGATTCCATTTTGGGTTAACATATACTGGGTCATAATTATCTTTCATATAAGGTTCATAATTACACTCGCTGAGGTTAAATGTTACATGTAGAAAGTTTGTGATTTTGATCCCCGCTGCGATTTCTACTAGTCCTAAATATTTCATAACCTCGTGTTTAATCTTTTTCAGCCTTCAGCCATTTGTATTTATAACTATAACTAACCCGTCATCTCTATAGAACCCTATATCGTTAATGTTAATCGTACTAGTTTCTGTGAGTTTATATAGAATGAGCTAACATACCAGGTCTGACATTTCAGCGAAGTCTAGTGAGCTTATTGCAACATCGAACGAATCTGTTCTCCATCATACATCAGTACAGTCTTCTATATTACCAACGATGAAATAAACATCATATATAAGTGCCGTTTAGTTGAAAATAACAGATGAAAATGTTTCCATGGCCAGAGTTTGATTCACATTCATCAGGATGACTGTTGCAGGTCGCTCGGCGGAATACGCAGTCAGTATTTGCACTTCGACGCATTGATGAAATATAATAATGGAAAAACATTTCACGGCGGATTTTCTTGTTCATCCATTCACTTTTCTGCTTCTTGTTCATTACTGGCAGGTGATGCAACTTCTCGAAGACATTTTCATGAACAGATTTGCGAATCACGATTATTTGAGTTTGTATTTTTCTTAATTTTATTTCGTAAACACTTTAAATAAAAGAGATGTATTTATTATATGTACTGTTACTCTCGTCCGATAATGACAACTTAATTATTAAGAAAAGAAAAACAAGACAGGAAATTGAAATGTTGAATTACGAATTTGACTTGCAATTACGATTTCTAAGGTTAACCTTTATGATTTCGCCGTTAAATTGATTTTGCACTACAAAACGTAAAAATTAAATGATAATTCAAAAAGAATAGAAAGTAATCTTTTTATGGAATTTGTTCCAGATAAGGCATAAAGCCACTTGATGTAAGGAACTAACAAAAACAAACATGGTTATCGCAAAAACAGAAGATGCCTACTGACCTTAGTCTTGAAAAGACCAAGGTTATAGGTAGGAGGAAAACAGTCAGCAGGAAGAGAGTTCCACAAGCCTGCGGTTCTTGGATAGAAGCTACTGGAATAGGAAGCTGTATTACTGTTGTGAAGTTGTTCCACAGTAAATAATAAATAAAGGAAGTCAAGTCGAGGGTTGGTTTAACAAGTTTATTAACAAAGTAAGAAAGTGACTAGCTCTTGGCTAGACAGTTACAAAACTGTGCTTTGTCTTCAGTGTCTCTGGTGACTCGCACTATTTATAGTGACAACCGGTGTAGTTTCTCCTGTGTAAGAATGGCCGGTGTAACAATTACAATGAGGTATCAAAACAGCGAATTGATCGAGACCACTTGACCAATGAGACAAATGAGCTGGAATAAAGGAAACAGAGGAATAAATCACACAATTCTGAAGAACACATGCCATAATAGTATTTATAGAAAAGACTGAGACTAGCAACATCACGTCTGTGAGAGAGTGGGTGTAGAGAAGAAGAAAGGGTAGGGTCATTCACCGAACGTTAGCATGAACATATTAACAACGTATGAATACTGTGTGATGTCAAAGAAAAGAGAAATGTTTTGTATGCAGACGTTAAATACGGATTATGATGTAACGCGATGCGACATCGACATTTCCAAAAATATAGAGATTTCCGAATCATTTACATCCAATTCTTCTATGTAATAATAGTTAAATATTATTTAACCGAAAAAATATTAGGTTAAGGATTTACTACTTTACTTGTAGCTGAATTTGCTGAATTTGCTGCTGATTTCCAATATGGCGTCCATTTTAATTTTAATTTGTTAATGATGATAAACATGGCGTCCATCTGAAAAACAATCTTCACAGGATACAGTATTTTAAAAAACAAAACCGGAATCAAGAACTGTTTTCTATACTAAAGAACATGGTAGGAGGTTAAAAGCGTAAGTCAGAAGCATATAGCGATTTGTCACATGCATTGCTATATGGGTCTAACATTGAAAAGCATACAAGATAACTTTATACTAAATATGAATTGATCAATGTTTGTTTCCCTAAAGATTTTTCTATACACCTTAATGACATCAAGAACAGATACTACACTCCCCCTCATGGAGAAAATAATGCTCGAAGGATGGTATCATGACCAAAAGCCCGATACTGCACTACACCCCCTAAAATAGGAGGAGCTAATGCATGGGAGGACGATCTCATGACAACAGAACAGACTACAATACCCCCCCCCCCCTGAATTAAGCATTAGAAGATAGTACAATAGTCCGTTAATAGAAGTAATAGTATAGTTTTGGTTTCCGACAGACAGATACCAAATCTCCATTAATAATAATAATAATAATAATGATAATAATAATAATAATAATAATAATAATAATAATAATAATAATAATAATAATAATAATAATAACTTGTTGTCACTCAGACTCCAGGGAATACCACAGGTTGTTGGCAGTGAGAGATCACTGACGATGACCAGTGTGATAACTCCTAGTGAGTAAATAATAATAATAAACTACATATGACCTTGTCCAACCTTGTTCTTGTAACAGAGAGATAAAGACACAAATTGGAAAATAGTTTTAGGATAATAGATAAATATTTCCCTAAAAATAATCTTCACCAGAAGAAATATACCTTAGTAATGGAAGATTTGAATATCTATGTATCTCATATAGAGATTAAGTGTTAGCCGACGAAGGAGCCCTTTGATTTCTGAGAACTTCGACTGAAGTAAAATGAAACAAAAATGAGATTCGATGTTTGAAAAAAAAATGTTGCATCGTATGACTTTAAAATGAACATTGTCTTGAAACAGCTGCAAACAATTTTAATACTCTTTATTTGGAATCCGATTTGAAAATAATTTGAATCGTCAATATATCATCATTATTATTATTATTAACTCACTAGGAGTTCTTACACAGGTTATCATCTGTGATTGCTCACTGACAATAACCGGTGATGTTCCCTGGGGGCTGAGTGACAAAAGTCCTCCCGGATTTCTAGTATTCTTGACCTCTTTTGATAACCATTGCTAACGATTTTGCATTATCGCAACAGTCTCTTACCATTGGTTTCTCGCTGACAGCGACCATTGATCTTAACTGAGGTTTAGGGGTAAGAAACATTCCCAGGGCCATAGTACTCTCTGCACATTTCCAATGGAGGTCTGGTTAGTGCTCTTTTTCCTAGGTCTTACCATCCTCCTTGACCATTCATGACTATTTTGTGTGGTATCAGCCGAGGCTGGTACCATCATATTTTTGGGGGTGGGGGTGGGGGGGAGCCATTTTATGTTGCAGTTTCAGTTCCCTCGGGTTCATGTGGTTTTGTTCCTTCCATGTTTTGATTTTATTTCTGTTACAACTTCCATGTGGCTAGTAAGCGTTCATAGTTTATGTGCGTTTCATCACGGCCGTCGTAATAACCAAAGCCAGTTCACTGAGTCGAGTTTGTCTGGTGACGTCATTGATAGTGGTTATTAAGAACCACTATCAATGAGGACCGGAAGTACCGAAGGCGCTGATGCTATGCGTGAGAGTCCATCTTCTTTTAGTAAGTCATCAGAGCGAGCAGACTGCCCTCTAAAGATTATTGGTTAAATAGTCGTTTCCCAGCCAAAATGGTTGCCAATGAATCCTCTGCAGTTTTCCGGCCTCACAAATGAGTAAGTAAACCCGAATAAATATTTTTGGACTAATTTCAAATTTACCATAAATTATGTTAAAGGAAATACAGTTGGGAAATTAGTCCAAAATAATTTATTGGGGTTTACTTATTCATTTGTGAGGTCGGAAAACTCCAGACGATTCATTGTCTGTCATTTTGGCTTGGAAACAACAATTTAACCGGATTATTCGTTCACTTAGAAATCATTATTAACTTGGTTTGCTATTATGACTTTATCCCACTGCCAAGAACACGGCTACCCCCTATGGATTATTTATTCACTTCGAAATCATTGTTAACTTGTTCCTTTTTCAAACGTTTTTCCTTTTTATAGATGTCAAGCGCGAAAGAAAATAGGAAATTACAACATGCTGCCAACGACTGAGGCATTGCATTACAGTTCGATTTTCAGGTCTTTAAAAAATAAATTAGAATTTTATTTCGGGGGAAAAATAAAATGCAAAATAATTAATAAATTTCATCCAAAATGTGTGCGAAAATCAACCGAAATAAACGAGATATTCAAATAATATATTGTAAATGAACTGTTCGTTTTGGGAAAAAAATCACATATTAAAATAAACTGTTCTGTTTTCACAAATTTTTATTTCTTTTAAAAAATTGTCCGTTTGGACACCACCCCCCCCCCTCTACCAAAAAACATGACTGTTTTAATTTATTACAAATTTTTACTATATTGTAAATATACTGTTCGTTTTGCAAAATAAAACAAAACAAACAAAAACACACATATTAATTTATTACAATAAATGTTCTATTAATTAATTATTTTGAATTATTGATTTTGTGTTACTTTACCGAATTCATAATCTTTTATGTTTGATTTACTTTTAAGTTAAAAAAAAATCCAGGATTGTCTGCCGTAGGCGCTTATTGTAATACTCCACCACCCGTTTTTCTACTGACCATTTTTTTCTTTTTTCGGTGTATCATGTCGCTAGAGAATTCCGGGTTTTGTATGATTTAAATACAAAAGTAGTTTAATTGCTAGAAATTAAAATTGCTGCTCATTCAGCATTCTGAGAGAATAAAAAAATATCATTTATTTTTTCGGAAATGAGAGCAACTCTTATTAAATTATTCAGCTAAAACTAATAATAATGAAATGTTCATATAAAGAATAAAACTGCCTAAGATTTGTCTTCTTCTTGTGTTTATAAACCAAGAGATATTTCCATGCAGTATAACTGATACTAGTCTTTTCATTCGATGTAGACAAGATTGTCATAACAATCAACTCAAACATTAAAAATAATCCGGAAAGAATGAACTTATTTAAAGAATTAATATTAAATCAAACAAATTATTTTTCAAAGAAAAATGTTCATGTTTTAAAAATTAACAAAATTATAACACCATTTTATTATTAAGTATTAATTTAAGGTTTGCTGTCTAGCCTACGCAAATTACACGAAATAATACATTTGCACTAAGAATTCTAATAAAGTAATGGGTTAATTATATTCCGTGATTGTTAATTAATAAATACTGAACATTTCATTACAATTGGTTGATTTCC
>OY744532.1:108524582-108534582 GCA_963556195.1 Sepiola atlantica | reverse complement strand
AAATGTTTATTTAATTATTATTTAATTTTTATCATATTAGCTTGATATTCATTAATTAAACGTTTTTACAATTACTTAAAGGGGCATTCTTATTGTCATTTTTGATAGTACGGAAGTATAACAACTGTTATTATCTCTGTTATTATTTTCCGTACAACAATAACTAACTTTAATATTATTTATTTCGGTATTTTTTTAATTTTAAGGGAAATATTTATTTATTATCTTAAAAGATATTTGCCCATCGGTGTTTTTACTTAATAATTTTATGGATTAACGTAAAATCCAATTAATCCAAATTATATTTCTTTTTTTTTAAAATTAATTTTTGTTAATTTATTATTATTATTATTATTATTATTATTATTATTATTATTATTATTATTAATTAATTAATTTATCTGTTCGTTTAAACACTGTTATATATATATATATATATATATATATATATATATATATATATATATATATATATATGAAAAAGGAAAAACCAATAGATATTTTTTTAATATATATATTCATCAACGTTTCGTCTTTATTTGTAAGACTTCATCAGGATGATAATTTTAAGAAAAATGTCATGCAAGTACATCGAAATATTGGGTAGACATGATGGGTCGATGAGAAAAAGTAGTAGCCGTGGCTGCTGACAGCATTGGACCAAGGTCCGGGCTGAGAGGAGTCAGTCAGTGGCAGAGAGTGAAATGAATGTGGATCGCTGTGAGTGAAAAGGGGGAGGGGTGGGAGTGTTAGTGAATTTGTCTTAGGGTGGAAGAGAGGGGGTGCTGAGGTTTTTGTCGTGGTGAGGTGTAGCATGGATTTTGAGGGGTTGGGGAAAGAGGAGGTGATGGAAGGTGGGAAACTCTGTGTATTTGGTATGTAGGTAGTGTCATAGTTTTATATGGGAAATGAACAAGGAAAAAAAACAAGAGATATTTTTTATATATTCATCAACGTTTCGTCTTTATTGTAAGACTTCCTCAGGATGATAATTTGACTCTTGGTTTTTTCCTTTTTCATTTCCCATTACGTCGGATTGCTCTCATCCTTCCTTTCTCACACACACACACATATATATATATATATATATATATATATATATATATATATATATATATATATATATATATATATATATATATATATATATACGGGCCCAAATTCTAGTATATATTATATTTTGAATATTATTTTTAACGCCAATACGTAGGTAAAGTAAAATAAATTATTTTGGACTATCAAAAGAATTTCCAACACTATTGATAATGTTTAACCATTCATTTATTTATTTTTATTATTGCCTGTGTTTTAATTCATGTTTTGAAACATGACGTAATCACAATCTATAATAGTCAAAGTTATAGTATTGTGTTAAGGTAATGTTGTTGGTTGTTGGTTGTTTTGTTTAACTGCATATCAGTCCTTTTCAGGTTATTAAATGCCAAATCCGGTCATTTTGGTAGAAGTTTTTTTCATGTTTCAAGTTCTATACATCTTCAAATATGTTAAGGTAATGTTTTAAGATCTATGTATAAGAAAATCTACCTACTCAGTTCGTAAAATATCAGACTGAAGATCTCAAGGTTTCGGTTTCAATTTTCGGTCATCGCTTTCGTGTTATTTGTTGGGAAATTATTATATATGCAATATTTTCCATTTCTAAAAGAAGTTAAGATATTTCTTTAAAAAATTGTGACTCACAGACAGACAGAGAAAATGGCCCTTATCTTATGAGTGCGTGTATGTTTCTGAGGACATGGGTATTATGTGACGTCACGTTGCGTCTGGTCTTAAATATTATCTTTACCGCACATTAGGGAGAAAGGAAAATAATTGACATTGGTTGAAGCTAAACAAGTTTTTGTTGTGAATTTTTTACAAGGGGGGGGGGCATAGCGTTGATTATATATATATATATATATATATATATATATATATATATAGTAATCCCGGTAAAGTAAACATCTACAGGATAAAACTCCACAGAATTTCAACCGGGATTATAAAATAGTGCTCAATAGTAAACAGAGCTATTTATATAATTATTTGTATTTATACAGATATGTACAAAAAGTCGATAACATCAACATGCCAGTGTAGCAGCTTTTTGTACATGTATGTTTAAATAAAAATAATTATATATATATATATATATATATATATATATATATATATATATATATATACTTGAAAACGTTGTAAAGAATGAATGGTAGTCTTATGGCGTCATTTGCATTTACGACACTATCCAGTGTGCACGGTGACAAGATACAGCAACGTCCACAAAGTTTTAGTAGTACACTTGCTGACTCCTGACAAATTGGATAAGTATTTGTTATATCCCCCTCTCTTTATCCTCTTACCCTGTCTATCTCTTCTCCCTATCTTTCCCTTTCTCTCTTCCCGTCTCTGTTCCCCATCTCTAACTCCTCTTTCCTCTCCCTCCTCCCTCTCTCTTCTCTCTCTTCTCTCTCTCCTTTCTCTCTCTCTTTTATTAGTTATGTCATTCACCTCCCCCCGCTACTTATCCTATAAATCGCCCTTTATTTGGTTCATTCACCTTGGACGATGTCATCCAATGTGCACGGATACAAACGAGCAAGCAATAAAGTAAGAAAACACGATTCAAAGTTTTAGACTGGAATAGATAGATAGATAGATAGATAGATAGATAGATAGATAGATAGACTGGAATAGATAGATAGACTGGAATAGATAGATAGATAGATAGATAGATAGATAGATAGATAGATAGATAGATAGATAGATAGATAGATAGATAGATAGATAGATAGATAGATAGATAGACTGGAATAGATAGATAGATAGATAGATAGATAGATATGAATATATTGAGATAGATAGATAGATAGATAGATAGATAAGTAGATAGATTTGAACAGATAGATAGATTTGAACAGATAGATAGATAGATAGATAGATAGATAGATAGATAGATAGATAGAGAGGCATAGATAGATAGATAGATAGATAGATAGATAGATAGATAGATAGATTTGAACAGATAGATAGATAGATAGATAGAGAGGCATAGATAGATAGATAGATAGATAGATAGATAGATAGATAGATAGATAGATAGATATGAATAGACTGAGATAGATAGATAGATAGATAGATAGATAGATAAATAGATAGATAGATAGATAGATAGATAGATAGGGGCAGACTGGGATAGATAGATAGATAGATAGATAGATAGATAGATAGATAGATAGATAGATAGATAGATAGATAGATAGATATCTGCGTTATTCGCCCCCTTCAACCACTTCTCTTATCGTTTTGGCCGATCATAAATTAAAGTTGCGTGAAATAGCAGCAGACTTGATGATATTAGAAGGCGAAAGGGTATTCACCATTTCAGATGAATAAAGCTGTGTTCAAAGTGGGTGCCGCGTTTGATCACAGTCGATTAAAAACAACAATGCGTCAACAAGTCAGAGAGTTTTTTTGCAACAAAAAAATAGTGCCTGTGTCAATATGTGACAATAGATGAAACGTGGATCTACCACTTAACTCCGCGGCCAGCTGAGTGGACAGCAGCAGGTGAAACCCGTCCAAAGCGACCAAGGACACAAACATCAGCAGGCAAGGTTTTGGCCTCCGTATTTCCTTCATCAATTACTTTGAGAAAGGACGAACCATCAATAGCGAATACTATATAACAATTTTGGTGCGTTCGAAAAAATAAATCGCCCCCCCCCCAAAAAAAAAACCCAGCCACAAATGAAGAATTAAAAGAAGTGCTCTTTCAATAAGAAAATGTACTGTGTCATAATTCAATTGCAAAACTACATGAATTACACTTTGAATTGTTTCTGTCTTCACCCTATTCTTCGAATCTTGCCTCACCGACTACTGGCTGTTTGCAGACTTTAAAAGAATGCTCCAAGGGGGAAAAATTGCTTCGATGAAGATGTGATATCGGAAACGGGGGCGTATCTTTAGGCAAAAAATGGTATTAAAATGTTAGGAAAGCGTTGGAATCCGTGTATCACCTTAGAAAGTGACTATGTTGATGAATAAAGTTGAATTTTGTCTAAAATTGATTGCTTTATTAGTTAGGCCCGAGACTTATTGAGTCATGGATTATGTCCCTTGAAGAGGAAACGAATCCTGTACACAGAAATATATAAACATATACACATACCTAATTTGAAATAAATAGAGATATTTTTGCGTAATAATAAATTTATGACTGAAATGCCATACCAAACATCATTTTCTATGGAATCGGCGGTGCCAAGTTCAAATCCTATCGTCGGATTTATCGTGGTTATTTCTTGTACTAACACCGTTGTGAAAGACATGAACCCGCACATTTCTTAAACTATTGATAAACTAGCACCCTAACCCTAACCCTACCCCTTCGTTCAATTTAAGTGTACACAACGAATCGTTGCCATTATTATGTTTCAGCCACAAATTAAATGAAAGGGTTGGTATGCCGTAAAACAGACGGACCGATGAATTAGTTATAATAATTTTTTGGTTCAGCATTACATCACATTAATGGGTTGATATGCCGTTAAGCAGATAATCTTGTGGTTCAGCATTACATCACATTAATGGGTTGATATGCCGTTAATCAGATAATCTTGTGGTTCAGCATTACATCACATTAATGGGTTGATATGCCGTTAATCAGATAATCTTGTGGTTCAGCATTACATCACATAAATGGGTTGATATGCCGTTAAGCAGATAATCTTGTGGATCAGCATTACATCACATTAATGGGTTGATATGCCGTTAAGCAGATAATCTTGTGGATCAGCATTACATCACATTAATGGGTTGATATGCCGTTAAGCAGATAAACTTGTGGTTCAGCATTACACTACATTAATGGGTTGATATGCCGTTAATCAGATAATCTTGTGGTTCAGCATTACATCACATTAATGGGTTGATATGCCGTTAAGCAGATAATCTTGTGGTTCAGCATTACATCACATTAATGGGTTGATATGCCGTTAATCAGATAATCTTGTGGTTCAGCATTACATCACATTAATGGGTTGATATGCCGTTAATCAGATAATCTTGTGGTTCAGCATTACATCACATTAATGGGTTGATATGCCGTTAAGCAGATAATCTTGTGGTTCAGCATTACATCACATTGATGGGTTGATATGCCGTTAATCAGATAATCTTGTAGATCAGAGTTACATCACATTAATGGGTTGATATGCCGTTAAGCAGATAATCTTGTAGATCAGAGTTACATCACATTAATGGGTTGATATGCCGTTAAGCAGATAATCTTGTGGTTCAGCATTACATCACATTAATGGGTTGATATGCCGTTAATCAGATAATCTTGTGGATCAGCATTACATCACATTAATGGGTTGATATGCCGTTAAGCAGATAATCTTGTGGATCAGCATTACACCACATAAATGGGTTGATATGCCGTTAAGCAGATAAACTTGTGGTCTAGCATTACACTACATTAATGGGTTGATATGCCGTTAAGCAGATAATCTTGTGGTTCAGCATTACATCACATTAATAGGTTGATATGCCGTTAAGCAGATAATCTTGTGGTTCAGCATTACATCACATTAATGGGTTGATATGCCGTTAAGCAGATAATCTTGTGGATCAGCATTACATCACATTAATGGGTTGATATGCCGTTAATCAGATAATCTTGTGGTTCAACATTACATCACATTAATGGGTTGATATGCCGTTAAGCAGATAATCTTGTAGATCAGAGTTACATCACATTAATGGGTTGATATGCCGTTAAGCAGATAATCTTGTGGATCAGCATTACATCACATTAATGGGTTGATATGCCGTTAAGCAGATAATCTTGTAGATCAGAGTTACATCACATTAATGGGTTGATATGCCGTTAAGCAGATAATCTTGTGGATCAGCATTACATCACATTAATGGGTTGATATGCCGTTAAGCAGATAATCTTGTAGATCAGAGTTACATCACATTAATGGGTTGATATGCCGTTAAGCAGATAATCTTGTGGTTCAGCATTACATCACATTAATGGGTTGATATGCCGTTAATCAGATAATCTTGTGGTTCAGCATTACATCACATTAATGGGTTGATATGCCGTTAAGCAGATAATCTTGTGGTTCAGCATTACATCACATTAATGGGTTGATATGCCGTTAAGCAGATAATCTTGTAGATCAGAGTTACATCACATTAATGGGTTGATATGCCGTTAAGCAGATAATCTTGTGGTTCAGCATTACATCACATTAATGGGTTGATATGCCGTTAAGCAGATAATCTTGTGGTTCAGCATTACATCACATTAATGGGTTGATATGCCGTTAAGCAGATAATCTTGTGGTTCAGCATTACATCACATTAATGGGTTGATATGCCGTTAAGCAGATAATCTTGTGGATCAGAGTTACATCACATTAATGGGTTGATATGCCGTTAAGCAGATAATCTTGTGGATCAGAGTTACATCACATTAATGGGTTGATATGCCGTTAAGCAGATAATCTTGTGGTTCAGCATTACATCACATTAATGGGTTGATATGCCGTTAATCAGATAATCTTGTGGTTCAGCATTACATCACATTAATGGGTTGATATGCCGTTAAGCAGATAATCTTGTGGTTCAGCATTACATCACATTAATGGGTTGATATGCCGTTAAGCAGATAATCTTGTGGTTCAGCATTACATCACATTAATGGGTTGATATGCCGTTAAGCAGATAATCTTGTGGTTCAGCATTACATCACATTAATAGGTTGATATGCCGTTAACCAGATAATCTTGTGGATCAGCATTACATCACATTAATGGGTTGATATGCCGTTAGGCAGATAATCTTGTGGTTCAGCATTACATCACATTAATGGGTTGATATGCTGTTAATCAGATAATCTTGTGGATCAGCATTAAATCACATTAATGGGTTGATATGCCGTTAAGCAGATAATCTTGTGGTTCAGCATTACATCACATTAATGGGTTGATATGCCGTTAAGCAGATAATCTTGTGGATCAGCATTACATCACATTAATGGGTTGATATGCCGTTAAGCAGATAATCTTGTGAATCAGCATTACATCACATTAATGGGTTGATATGCCGTTAAGCAGATAATCTTGTGGATCAGCATTACATCACATTAATGGGTTGATATGCCGTTAAGCAGATAATCTTGTGGATCAGCATTACATCACATTAATGGGTTGATATGCCGTTAAGCAGATAATCTTGTGGATCAGCATTACATCACATTAATGGGTTGATATGCCGTTAATCAGATAATCTTGTGGTTCAGCATTACATCACATTAATGGGTTGATATGCCGTTAATCAGATAATATTGTGGTTCAGCATTACATCACATTAATGGGTTGATATGCCGTTAAGCAGATAATCTTGATAAAACGATCTAACATAATTTTTAGATGATAGTCTTAAGATACCTATTTGCGGTTTTGACATTAGTGTGTACTGTGTGTAGATAACTGCTTAGAAATGGAGCACAAGTGTGTTCAACATGTGCAAGTGTGTAACACGATTAGCGAAACGTGTTAGTACAAAAGTGCACGAGTATGTCTATGTGTGAGCGTATGTGCTTGTATCGGTGCGATATTGTGCAACCTCAACACACATTCCAGTCTCATAGCGACACAGGCGTCTGCTCCCCGACACACGAGAACCACTTCTGAGAGTCTCCCGGGAAGCTTTTTAGCTCCCCCCCTCTCTCTCTCTCTCTCTTTCTTTCTCTCTCTCTTTCTTTCTTTGTCTCTCTCTCTCTGTCTCGCTATCTCTCTCTCTTTCTCTGTCTCTCTCTCTCTGTCTCGCTATCTCTCTCTCTTTCTCTTTCTCTTTCTCTTTCTCTTTCTTTCTTTTTTGTCTCTTTCTCTGTCTCTCTGTCTCTCTCTCTCTCCGCCATTGCAACCGCTCGAGAAGATGCAGAGTCCAACCAAGCCCAATCCACTACACATCGCACCTAACACAGTCCACAAAAAACAGAGAATCCAACACACATAACGTATTCACAAAAGAAAAAAAAGAAAAAGAAAGAAAAAAAAAGAAAAAGAAAAAAAAAAAAAGAAAAAAAGAAGAAAAAACAAAACAAAAGAAACATAGAGGTTTACAACGAAACACCGAACAACCACCTCGGCCGGCAGACGCATAAGTACCACACGCACACTTGTTAGTGCATGCACGTTCACCATTCGCTATTTACTTCGACCCGTACATCACAAACAAAAACTTGCACATACACACAGGAGAACGAAGACAAAAAAAAAAGAAGAAAAATAACACAATAGTTAAAAACAAAAAAACAAAAAAAAAACAAAACCATTTTTTTATAGGCACAAAATCCTTTGAGGGAAGACCGTTTTTTCTTTAATATTTGAATGAGAGTCATGAAAATGTCTCAACCATTGGCGACAAACTCGCTGCTCCCTCTTCGGACATGGCCTCTTCCGCCATTATTTTTATTCTTATCGTTTCCTTTGTCGTTTGCCATCTTTTTAAACATGTATACTCATTCGAGCCACAACGAACCGACATTCAAAACATACCATCTTAGTTGAGTCTAACTTGCTATCCTTTTTTTATTTAATTGTTTCTCTCAGACATCTTTTCAAATCACAACTTATTCAATCAAAATAATCGTTAATTCGATATAGTTTTACTCTATTTTCAACACTTCGATTTTAGTATCGCCGTTCTTTTCTTACCTACTTTCATCGATTTCAGATTTTAGTTTAATGCCAATAATTATTTCCTTCTTTTGGGCGAAATTATTCAATCGAAATAATCGTTAAATATTTCCTTCTTTTGGGCCGATTTCATTCTTTTTATCTCTTCAATATTCCGCGAATACATCTATATGACAACTATACTTTATCCTATCAAACACTCCTTTGCTATTATACGTAATAACTGATCAAAATAATACCTGGCCGGGTATCTAATACGTATGATGTGTGTATGTGTAAGAACACGTTGTGTTCCTATATGTGTTTAAGTGTGTGAAGCGTTCAAGATTATATTTGCGTGTGTATTGCTTCGGTCTGGCCGATTAGCGCGTCTACCCATCTCTTGTTCGTTCGCTATTTTTTGTTATTCTTACCGACTCTCTCGCTTAATGTCAGCGAATAGATATGTTGTTTAATTGGCAAATGGTAGAGAAATTCGCAAGATGGAGGAACCTGCGATCTTTTCGCTAACCCCCAACCGCCGCCGTGAGAGGAGGAGGAGGAGGAGGCCCGTCCCCCCATCCGCTCTCCTAAAAAAACAGTCTCAGACTGTGCCATAAGCGCTCTCCCCGGCACCGGCAGTTACCATACCTGTACGAAGTCTAAGTTGGTGCTGCAACTCTTTTATCACACATCTGCCAGCGTTTACGAATTCTTCCTTCCGATCTGTTTCGACTACTACTCGCCCGCTTGCCACTTCGTCTCTGCTTTGCAATCCGCTGACGTGAATCTCGCGAAATAACGTTACTTGCTCGTGCGCACACACACACACACACACGCACACATATATATATATATACATACACGCATCCATAGACGCACACTCACACCTACTCCCCCACGTGTGGACGAAGATAAATGCACACAAGAATCTAACGAGTACTCACAAACGGCACCAACCAATCGACAGGCCCATTCCGCCCGCCTGCTCACTCATCGAGGGCACAACAGCTTTATGAGGCAAAGGTAAGTATTGGCCGGCTCTCACCTGGTCTCCTCACCGACATACCATTTGTGGTGGTGGTGGTGGTGGTGGAAGTGGTTGTGGTAGCGGTGGTGGTAATTCTTTACACGTTTTCAATCATTCCAAAAGACTGAACCTCTCCTGATACCGGCTGCTACTCCACTATTGTTTGTTTCCCCTTTTGCTTCTTCAACCCGACGGTTATTCTCGGGTCTGGGTAACGTTTCTCAAACAAGTTTTCATAAGCTTCTCTCAATTCTTAACCTTCGTTCAG
>OY744532.1:108484582-108514582 GCA_963556195.1 Sepiola atlantica | reverse complement strand
CTCGGGGATAAGGGTTATTGGGTAGGTAGACGGTAAGACACCTCGGGGATTTGTAATGATGGTTGTAACTGGTAGGGAAACTGATTATTTAAGAGGGCGGCTCAACAAGAATTTGTTTAATGTTATAGTCACTCGGGAAGTAGCTCCGCGGCATCGTGTTCAACAGAAGGGCAGTCCCAGGAAAGAAACTCCGCCCATGGAAGTTCCGCTTATTTCTAGGTACACAGATGTGGATAAGGGAAATTATTGCCAGTGGTTGTAACTAGACGAGTTTTTGCAGTGAATGTTTTACAGGGGGGGCATAGAATGAAGCTCAGTGAGCACCTGCCATGAAAATAACAATAGAGTAGAGAAAGACTAGCAACGTCTAATCTGTGAGAAAGAGACTGTACGGTAGAGAAGAGTACATCGCCCTCTAGATTTCAGAGTCGGTTTTGTACTCTGTCACGGAAAGAAAGTGTGCTCTAAGCAGCACCTCCCCAGATGTGGCAATGGTACCTCCCCATCTTAATGCGTATTTGACTCTTATACAGGTAGAGGATCGCGCCAGAAGTGAGATACTTTCTGGAGCGATAGAATGATCCAACCATTTTTCCGCTGACCTTGGCAACAGATTTGGTGTGAGTCTTCCATTTCAAGCCAGGAGTGAAGTGATAAAAAGAAATTGTTGCTCACACAATTTGAAAAAAAATTATTTGAGCATAAAAATGATAGGTGAAAACGAGAAGCGTTTTAAATAAATGCGTCTTCGAATTAGAAAAAGATGTCTGCTCTGTCGGTCTGCCACGCTTAAATTTAAAATAGCATTTTCGTTGGTCCGTCACGCTCAAGTTTGAAATGGCATTTCCGTTGGCACGTCAGGCTTAAGTTTGAAATAGCATTTTCGTTGGCACGTCGCGCTTAAGTTTGCAAATAGCATTTTCGTTGGTCCGTCATGCGTAAGTTTGAAATAGCATTTTCGTTGGTCCGTCACGCTCAAGTTTGAAATGGCATTTCCGTTGGCACGTCAGGCTTAAGTTTGAAATAGCATTTTCGTTGGTCCGTCACGCTCAAGTTTGAAATGGCATTTCCGTTGGCACGTCAGGCTTAAGTTTGAAATAGCATTTTCGTTGGCACGTCACGCTCAAGTTTGAAATGGCATTTCCGTTGGCACGTCAGGCTTAAGTTTGAAATAGCATTTTCGTTGGTCCGTCACGCTCAAGTTTGAAATGGCATTTCCGTTGGCACGTCAGGCTTAAGTTTGAAATAGCATTTTCGTTGGCACGTCACGCTCAAGTTTGAAATGGCATTTCCGTTGGCACGTCAGGCTTAAGTTTGAAATAGCATTTTCGTTGGCACGTCACGCTCAAGTTTGAAATGGCATTTCCGTTGGCACGTCAGGCTTAAGTTTGAAATAGCATTTTCGTTGGCACGTCGCGCTTAAGTTTGAAATAGCATTTTCATCGCTAAACGCGCAAATTGAATGGAAACATCTTAAGAATGAACTTGTTGTTTGCATTGTTTTGTTAACTGGCTTTCTTTAGCAAAATTATAACATAGTAATGTTACAGTTTATTAATAAACATTTATTATTGACACACGTTGCTCGTTTCGGGTGAATAATCAAAAGGGGGGGGGTTACCCTTTGTTGCATCTATTTCTAGCATCGGGCGGGGGAGGGGGTACGTCACGTGCTTGAGACCACCGTGGCGCCGTATCCCCAGCTGCAACGCTTCAAAAGAAAAAAAAGGATGAAGTAGTCATTACAAAAATAAACAAAAAAACAAAAAAAAACAAAAATGGCGCCCATTTTTATTTATGAATATCATATTGTTTTTTAGTTACGGTAATAACCTCTAAGCATTTACGTTTTTTCAGCTCTCCTAAATACTAGCCCAGTCTGAACCAACAGATACGTATACTATGCTAGTCTTTTTAACTCGTGCATTTTCGTAATGATTTTCTCCCCGTTCTTCTTCCTCCTCCTCCTCTCGCTGGATTCTTCTTGTCAATCATTGTCTTCGTTTTCTGATTTTCTATCGAACGAATTCACAGAACGTATATCTTGAAGCCAATTATTTAAATCCATATTTCTATATTCTACGCCTATTATCACTGCTGATTTATGATTAATAAACTAGGCGAGTGTTAAGGAGAGATGAATAAAAAAATGATGTCTTATTTGGACCATCTGGAAATATAAAAGTCTGATTTTTAATAAATAAATACGGCATAATCACATTAAAATACCGGTTCCCGTACGATCACCGAAGTTAAGCGACGGTGAGCCTGGCCAGTACTAAAATGGGTGACCATTTGGGAATAACATGCACTGTATGTAGACACCTAGCTATGGGCAAATAGCGTCGCCAAGCCGCAGTGCCTAGCGTGGCGACTAAGGCAAAAAAGAAACTACGAATGACACCAATATGGTGCCAGACACCAGGGAGAGGTTCCTCCTCCACGGGGTGATGAAAACCCCTGATGGTGATGAAATGCTTGTTGGGATAATTATTAAACTGGTTGACTGTTTAGGAGAGGGGGAAAATTATAGTTTTTTTTTTTTGTCCATCCGTAATTTTTCAAGTCTTATTTTCGTAAATAAATCATTGTCGAAACAACATTTAAAACAATTAATTTTTTTTTTGTATATAAAATAACAAGGGATAAACGTAAGAAAGAGTTCGGACTTGTACGGCATTATCACGTTGACCCACCGGTTCTCATTAGATCAGCAAAGTTAAGCGACGTCGAGCCTGGTCAGTACTAGATGGGTGACCATTTGGGAATATCAGGTGCTGTATGTGGGGGGACGGCGACACCACCTTGCACCCCCCCCCCCCCAAAAAAAAACTCCAAAAAACCTTAAGTCGTCATTTCCCCTGACCGGGATATACATACGACTGGGGACCGCTTCTGAATTTAATATTCCCTAGAAACTTCCCTCCTTCGGGGTAAACCGGCTCAACCCTTTCAGGGTGAATGCCGTACCAGGCACCAGGCCCCGGGGGGGGGGGGTGCAATCTGTTGATATATAGAGAAAGTATGCGCCTCGTCTGATTTTGCAAAACAATTTAAGCTATTTTAAACGCACATTTAACGGACGTATCTTAAGAATGGATGCCATTCTTTAAGTTGCGTCCATTCAATCTGCGCGTTTAGCGATGAAAATTCCGTTTTAAATCGAAGCATGACAGACCGACAAAACAAGCGTGACAGACTAATCGACGGCCATGTCTCTTATACAAATGATTGGGCGCATCTGATACACTTAACTATATATACATTGCTTGCATTAAATCAATTTCCACTTTAATTGCATCGACATTTTCTTAAAAATACAATACATATACACTTAGAGAAGCGGCGGGGGGGGTGAATGTTGGATTCGTGGAAGAGGAATGTTAATGGCTTACTGGGATGCAATACTTGCCCCGGGCGCTAACAACCCACGCAACGCCACTGCAGTCATCGAAGATATTTCTTTTTTATCGTCGAGGTCACAGCATAGGTATCATCATTTCTGTATTCGTGCCGAAATAAAGAGTAAAACAAATACTAAGTAGTCGGTACCGTTGCCATAGAAACCTGCGCTCCACGCACACAAGAGTGCATACTTTTTGTGATACTACGCTACTAAGCTACCTACCGGTGGTATTATTCGCAAGCAAAACTCCAGATGAAAAGATAGCTGGTCGGGCCGTGTCTGTGCATGCTCGCAAACGCCTACAGATACGTGTGTTGCACACCGAGTTTAACCGGGCCGGTTGGATTACCTTTCGCGTTGTTGGTTTTGAACATGCGCAGAGACGCTTTATTTTGGGCCGATGAATGTACATAGGACATCTGCATATTTATAATGTTGGCGCATTTATCGCACTGGCAGTGAGATTAAAACGCCAAGTTTATATTCACAATAGAAAAACAATAGCTTTCAAATATATTGATCATATGTGTGTATGCGATCGCCGTCGTAAGGTTAACTAATTTGAATATTGCTTTGCAAACGGACATCTCATTAATTAACTATTCGTTCTTATTGTTTTCCAATTCAATGATGTGTAGACCATATAACGAATAGTTCTTATATCGTTGATAAAGGCTTAGCATTTTACGTGAAAAGAGTATTTCCGTTCTTTTCCGGATAGTTTATTTCGTCGATTTGCGATTCTTTGTTTTCTCAATTTTCTCGGGCAACGCCGAGATACGGGTCCCGCTAGTATGAACATTATCGCTCTGTCGCCAAGCCTGCTGCAATTTGCTCATTTATATCTATCTGTCGATCTATCTAAATGTGTCCTCTATCTTGCTGGGCCTGCCTATCTATCTATCTATCTATCTATCTATCTGAGTGAAATGTCCAGCATGTATTTCTATAGTTCTCAGTAGCTTTATAATAAAATTGTGGTGAATAGTTATATAAATTTAAAAAAAATAAATAACAAAATTCCAAATTATTATTTATGTTCGCTATATCTGCTCTCTCTCTCTCTCTCTCTCTCTCTCTCTCTCTCTCTCTCTCTCTCTCTCTCTCTCTCTCTCTCTCTCTCTCTCTATCTCTTTCTCTCTATCTTCCAAAAGAAGACTTCCAGGGGTGTTTTCGACAGTGGATGAATCGGTGGGCTAAGTGTGTACAAGCACAAAGGGCCTACTTTGAAGGGGATTAGGGTCCCAACCCGGTCACGTATTTGAAATATTGGATACCTTTTAGACAGGCCTCGTATGTTCTTGAAATGGGCAAAAGCAATCGTTTGTAAATAAAGTGTTGTTGAAGGAAATATGCAATGTTACTCTGAATAACTACGGTTTACATAGTGTTTATATATATATATATATAGAGAGAGAGAGAGAGAGGGACAGACAGACAGACAGACAGACAGACAAACAGGCAGACAGACAGATATTATAAATATTTATTTAATATTAAATTGTTTTTCACCTGCAGACGACGTTGTTTCGGTCTCTCTTACCCTCATCAGTGTAAGAGTGGCGGTTGCAGACGATCGCATGGGCTCGAACTCCGTTCGTAGATTCAGGCAAGAATCACGAGATAAACGCTCAGAACCACACGGCCGCGAGAAATCGAGAGAGACAGTAGTTGAAATTTAGATACCCGGGAGGCGAGGAAAGTGTCATTGCTGTCTGCAGTGTTAAACGCTCGAGCGGAACTAGCTTACCATTTATATATATATATATATATATATATATATATATATATATATGTATAATTTGAAAGCGTAAATCTATGGAAAATATAAGATTATTTCTTCTGTATGTACCAGTGTGTAGGTTTATAGGTACCATTGTGTTCTCCCCCCCCCCCTATACCACTAACATATGAACTGGTGACTCTTTCTGTCAGTGGATGTTTCTCTACAACGAGCTTTTTAATTTTTCTCTAATTTTCTGTAAAACGTGTTACTAAAGGCACTGATGAACGACGTTTTGGATTAGCTTTATAAATTTATAAAATAAAATAAAATAAAGTATTTCCAAAATGTTTTGGAAACGATCGTACACCATACTAAACTTGATGTTCTAATTCTTGGAACAATTGTAATGTTTTAATTCATTGAATGTTTATATATAAAGTGGTGTACTAAAAGCGAACTTTTAGGAAAGGTAAAACCTATTGTGAAGAGTATACAGCTCAATATCCAGGATAGAGCAGGTAGATATGAAGAAGAATGGAAAGGAATTAGAGAAGCAAAAGCCAAATCAAAATTCAATTCAATTGCTCAGAGCCAGGTATATTCCGCAAAAAGGCAATTTATTCAAGTTAAATTTTCCTTAAGCCAGGCTTTTCAAAGATCAAAATCTTATCATCAGAGGAAGTCGCTGGGATAGATAAGTTGGCAAAGGCCAAGATTTAAAATTTGAAAAAATAAAATAAAATAAAAGTTATATACATAAATTGTGATCTCCACCTCCTTACATATCACCGGAAACAAATACTTATGCTATTGTCAAAATAGCCTACGCCTCATTAATTAATGAATAATAATTTAAAAAAAAAGTAATTCTTATACGAACTGAATCACTCGGGCATGCGAAACATTCTCATTCATAAATAGATTTAGATCGTTTTCTTTTCTTCTTCTTCTTCATCATCATCATCTATAATTTGGGACTCAAAATTTGATTCAACGATTGCTGACTTGCTCATACCAGTCGACGATACATTTCTGACAGTCTATCCTATCACCATTTTGAATCTGCGTGCCCTTTCTTCTGCCGGGCTGAGGTTAGGGTTGTGTGCAATTTTACACCGGCTTTACCTACTCGTGCTTTGAGGAGGTGCGTATTTTAATGTTAATCACCTGAGTCGCCCCTACCGGGGAATGCCGACGGAGTATTGAGCCATTTTTTGTAGGCCACAGTGCACAAGCCTCTTTGTGCGCTGGATTTTCAATCCTCACCTTCAGACCTTGTGCCACATCTTCCCACGGTCGGAGGGGTGGAGGGGTAAATACCAACGATATCTATCTATCACACCACAATCAGAAAATAACAATCACCACGTTTTTCCCCCCAAAACGCGTAATTGATTGAAAGGCGTCGAGTGAAAGCACTGAACCTTGTCAATCACTACGCAATCTTCACAAAAATCCAACGAATTATTTCGCATCTGATGAAATAGTCAGGCATTGTTCGTAAGAGGTCGTAAACGATCGTATCCTAAATGAAGGACATTCGTTTGGGAGGTCATTTTAATATTAGGTAAAAACTATTGGGCTGTACTTCGCATTTGTTCTTTCAATCTCTTTTTGTTTCATAATTCGGCGAATACCTGTATTTCTTCTTTGTCTTACAAACAAACAAACAAACACACAACAACAACATAAGCTGAAGAGAGCCAGATGGCTTAGTCCTTCTGTGTTTGAAACCGACGGTACAAATGTTGTACTAATTTTTCTGTACCAATATATATATATATATATATATATATATATATATATATATATATATATATGACAAAAAATAAATGTCCATCTGTTAAAAAACTGAACTTGAAATTCGGTAGGAATTCTCCTTACCTATGCAGATTGTCATAAAGGAGTCATTTTTCTTTTCTTTAAAGAGAACCCCGAGGGAGCATGACATCTGTATGACCATACTTATATCATACTTACAATATAACCATACTTACAATATGTAAGAACAAAGAACAAAAACTTGATCCAAATTTTAAGCCACGTTAATGGAGACTTTACTCCACAAATTAGCATTTTTCTAAGCCCATAACTTCAGTCATGTTAGTTGAACTTTTTATGTTTAACTATACGGCGAGCCCGTCGCCACATTCAAATGTTTAAAGATTAAAAAAAAAGGACTTGAAGAGAGGGAATTTTTCCCGGAAAAATTAGATTAAAAAATGTTACTAAAATTGCATTGTTTACGGCTTCTACGGCTTCAAATAATTTCCAATATAACAACAATGCTTCTAAAAAAACTTTTTTATTTCATGTAAGATATATTTTTACATAGATTTTGTCGTAAAAGTCAATGTTATTTGATAGCATTAAAGTATTTTGACGCAGTTTTTAAAGGAGTCAATGAAGGGGCATGAGTTCCTCGCTTCTCGAGGTGTTATATGTCGACGGATAAGGAATACAAATTTTTGTTATTTCCTTTAGTATGGAGCCCTTTCTCAACATTACAAAACAATCCTAATCCGAATCCTGCGTTGAAGTGCCTTTGTCATCGATAGCTTTCTTCCTACAAAATCGATATTTGATTCTAGTTCGCTAGTCATTTTAGTAGATCATTGTTTTAAAGAGCAATAAAATATAATTCGATTGAATTCTTTCCAGAAAATACTTTGACTGGGTCGGAATTATTTTCATATGAACGCCATCTTTAAAAAAGTGAAGGAAGTAACTCAGTATTTATACAATACAGAGTTACTTCCCTTTGTTTGGACCCCCATAATAATATATTTTAGATAAAAACAAACAAATTGCAAGTAAAAACACTACCGAGCAACACCGGGTCGGGACAGCTAGTATGATAATAGGTTTGCAAAAAAAAACAATTAACTATAAATCAAAAAAATAAAATGATTATTCAGAATGAAATATTTATTTTGTACGAACGAAATGTATCAATGACGAAAATCGAGAATCCAACTGATTTTACTTTATTTATTATTGATAATGAAACTCGCCGAAGACTAAATGCTTGACCACTGATAAAAAAACAAACTCCGCTTAACATCAACATCAACGGCCAACAAATCGAACAAGTTACAGAGTTTATTTACCTTGGACACAAACGCTCTTCATTTAATGATGGGCAAACAGCTGTAAATCAGAGAATCGGCTTAGGTTGACCAACCTTCACAAGAAACAAAACCGCCCGAACTTCTAAACGCATACCATACAAACTCAAAGCGAAAATCTATAACGCATATGTCCTTCCTGTAGACTTATACAGACTTGAATGCGTTAACTAGACTGTAAAAATTACATCAGAAAGTAGAAACTTTCATCATGTGCTTCATTACTTATCATAAACTAGCTGATCACAGCAGAACTTTCTTCCTACAAAATCAATATTTGATTCTGGTTCGCTAATCTTTTTGTTAGATCATTGCAGTACGTTCTTAAAAACACTAAAATGTAATTCGAATTAATTCCCCCCAGAAAATACTTTGACCGGTTCAGAATTATTTTCATACTGACGCCATCTCAAAAAAAAAAAGACGTAACTTGTATTCGTCAATACAGAGTTATTTCCCTTTGTTTTGAACAAAAAAAATGACGGCATAGTTTTTTTTTAAATGCAAGTAAAACAGTTATAAATAGAAGTATCGCTGGGCAACTGATAAGGTGTCAACTATCTAATAGTTTTTTTTTTTAATTAAATAAATATTTCAGAATATCATACATGCAATCTAGAGACCCGTTGCCCTCTCAGTATCCATTAATTTAACACCTGTTTATCAAAAGTAACTTTCACCGAAATAATACCCGCCCTTTCTTGCTACTTGTTGTTATGTTAATTCGGAATTTTTTATTTGTTAGCCCCCCCCCCCCCGCCACGTTCTTTTCACGCCTTTCGTACTATTCTTTCTTACCCCTTTTCTTAAAAACAAAAGTAACTCTATTAACCCGTTCTCATCACACTGACAATAAACATCGTCTTATTCTTCTTATTATTATTATTCACCCTTCTATTGTTGACTCTACAAACAAAGTCACTTTTTACAAAGGTTACCACGAAGCAGATGCGGGTGTGCAGCCCGCCACGTGATACCTCAGCTTAGCGCCATTTTTCTTTCTTTTTTTTTGTTTTTTAACAGCCCAACATCTAACCTCCTAACTTTCCAGAATTTCTGCGCATTCTTTGTCCCAATAAGTCGTGAGGGGAGAGCTCGCGAAGAGCAAGAACAGAACACCGTATAGGAGTCTACCTGGCAACAGACCAGTTACCGGCGCACACAACTCACACAAGAGGAGAAGCGGCAGAATAAACGTTCGGGCCAGCTGGCTGTTCGCTAACCTAACTTTTAACGATAATACGACACGCCCTTGAAAGAGAAGAGGGAGGGAGGGGGGGGGGGGTGTGCTCATCTTCCTCCGAAACCAGGTTAGGGTTAGGGTTAGGGTTAGGGTTGCTACACAATTGCAGCACGTGCAATGACAGCAACAACCAGGACTCAACTGTCGCAGAGTCCACAGACGAAGGTTCCGATGTGAGGCAAGGGTAATTTTAAGAATGACGTATTGCTAACACAAGAGTACTGCTGCCACATCTGGGGAGGTGGCCCACATAGCACTCTTTCCTGTCTTTACAGAGTACAAGATCACCTCTGAAACTTAGGGGGTGAACTGTTCTCTACAACTCCTTTTCTCAGAGCAGAGACATTGATAGTCTCTCTCTACTCTACCTTTATTTCCATGGAAGGTGCTCGACTGAGCTCCAGTCTCTGGTTCTTCGTTGTAAGACATTCACAGCAAGAACTCTTCTTTCTGTCACAACGGCAAAATCAATTTCCTTTCTCCTTCCAAGTACATAGCATCCAGCAGAATTTCCATTGACAAAGCTTCTTTGCAAGAATTTCCATTGACAAAGCTTCTTTGCAAGAATTTCCATTGACAAAACTATTTTGCAAGAGCTTCCCGCCAGTGGAACACATTACCGCGAAACTGCTTCCCTACTGATTACAGCTTAGTCGTCTTCAAATCCAATGTCAATAAATTCTTATTATAAACCACCCCATAAGTAATCAAACGCAGTTCATACCATTCATCAATGTTGGTACTCCAATAGTGTTCCTAATCTTTCGGCTGACAATCATGCCATCTCGTTAACCCTTATCCTCGAGTGACCCTTGGCCTTGATAAATGGTGGCCAAATAGTAAAATTAAAAAAAAAAAGTATCTGACATTGCCTGACTTTGAAATATGAACAATCAGCTTGTCCTTGTCTTTTACCCCACTTTTTCCCGTACCGTCACACAGAGGTCGAATGTGACAAAAGGTCAATTTTATGTTGACGGTCAGGGTCATTGACACAGATTTCTCTCTCTCTCTTTCTCTCTCTATCTCTCTCTTTCTCTCTCGCTCTCTCTTCGACATTCGCTTTAATTGAAGGTGGCAGATAAGGAAGCCAATGAATGTTAAGGACAGATTGCCTCGGTTTATATCTTGAAATATAAATTAGATGTCTGACAAAACTATAGCTTCAAACCATATATTTATGCTAAACTCACCCGACAAGTCC
This sequence comes from Sepiola atlantica, assembly GCA_963556195.1. Lineage (NCBI taxonomy): Eukaryota > Metazoa > Mollusca > Cephalopoda > Sepiida > Sepiolidae > Sepiola > Sepiola atlantica. The sequence goes on along the minus strand of OY744532.1, from coordinate 108,503,875 downwards.
GGGGGGTAAGCAAGAAAAGAACACCACCGTATACGATTACCTGACACCGCCTGGCTCCGTTTTGTTCATGCTAGCCAATGATACGTCCTCGACAATCAGGCCGACAGAGTCTGGGCAATTCTTAATGAGTGGTCACCTTGCTTCTATCGGGTTGAGGTCGGGTTCTGTGCAGTTCGAGGTGACCCACCCTCCAGGCTTTACCTTCTCCCGTTCAGAATGGGTTATTTTAATGCTAATCGCCTGAGTCACCCCTACCGTAGAATGCTGAACTAGAGTGCTTACGCTTCTTGTGCGCTGGCTTTTCAATACGCACCTTCCGACCTTGTGTGACATTTTGTCGCGATGGGCAACAGACCAATTGCGCGCGGTTTTCAGTGTTTTTTACTTTTGGTTTAAACGGCAAAAATACTCAAGTTCATTCTACCTTCGAATCTTGTTGCCTACTTATGCACGTTTGGCCTTTTGGCTAAGATCAAAGTGTAGTATCTGTTCCGATGGATACTGAACCCCATAGACCGGTATTGTCTTTGCCTTCGGGGCTTGATTTACGCCGGTCTATGGGTTTGTCCTGTGCAGTTCTAGGAGGTCCACCTCCCCCCCAGGCTTTGCCTCCTCTCTTTGGGGAGGAGTAAGTTTATTGCTTACTGCCTGAGGCGCCCCTACCGGGGAATGCCGACGGGGCTGCCCAGGCAATTTTTAAACCCCACTTTCCCGACCCGACCTTGGGTCACATCTTACTTGTGGGAGTAAGATAAAACTGGCCTTGTGCCTAACTCCTGGAGAGGAGTAAATCAATACTTATGCACGTATATATTCTTTCTGTTGCCAATATCGGCTTCAGAACCTCAAAGAGCACTTTAAGATGGAACTTATCTAAGTATAACTACGTTGACTTATTATTGATTCATTCTTGAATTTAATGTTGGAACCGAGTTTTTCGTTCTTTTAGTCATGCATTTCAGTGGCGTCGTTCTGGTTTACTTCTTAACGCCAACCTCATCATACTGTTATCAATTCCTTAACATGTCCAATGTTATATTGTTCGACTTTAAGAACCAAAGGGGAAAGTGTTTGACTATATTTTTGTCGGGTAGGCTGCGATATTCATGTAGACGGAGACAACGACGATGTCAACATTAGGGTTAGGGTTCGGGTGAAGGTTAGGGTTAGGGTGAAGGTTAGGGTGAAGGTTAGGGTGAAGGTTAGGGTTAGGGTTCGGGTGAAGGTTAGGGTTAGGGTTCGGGTGAAGGTTAGGGTTAGGGTTCGGGTGAAGGTTTTATTCAAGTTAACTAATCGGTGTCTTTTTCTTAACTGGGAGTTGTTTGTGACCCTCTAAGTGGCCCTATGTCTTCAGATTTTTTATGATATTCTAGCCTCATTAAAATTATAGCAGAAACTGAAATCTAACTTCAAATCTTTCTTTCCCACGTGATTAAGCCAGCCAACCAACCATCTACTCGTCATACGAAGATTTAAATTAACCCTAGGTCAATCTCGGCCGATCATCTATTATAATAAAGTAGGATCAGTTTTTTTTTGTCGATTTTAATCATCGATCGTTTAATTCCTTGAAGGTAGATACTAAAGTCTGTTTCGATAAAAGGACCTGGTCTCCTTTCGACTATGTTCTTCAATACATTTTACTTCCAATCGATTTTACACATTTCTATATGTATTTCAATCGATATTTCACTTTATAAGAGACAGTATTTCTATACACCGGTGTCATGCCGCAGAAAATGATATCGACTTCAAAAGCGTTAGATCTTTTTAATACATTCATTATTATTTATTTTTAATAAATATAATATTATAATTTGCTTTATAAAGACGTATAATATACAGGTCGCCTAAAAATCATCACTTGTGAAGAGAGAGAGAGAGAGTGTGTGTGTGTGTGTGTGTGTGTTGGTGTGTGTGTGTTATGTTAATAGCAATTAACCGATTAACACAGCGTTTGTCAATAGAAATATACATGCTTAACATTACGATATATGTACTAACTGGTCTAGCCGCACTGAAGAGCTGTGATACAGCGAAACAGTCTGTATGTGGATGACTATTTATATATAGAGATAGATAGATAGATAGATAGATAGATAGATAGATAGATAGATAGATAGGGCAGCTTCAGACGGAAGATTTAAAGTTCCCGTTTTCAATCGCGGGTCTTTTTTTTATTTCGGAAAAAATAACAATAAATAATTTCCTAACAATTTGGTTCAATTAATAATTTTATAACCAAGCTATACTTTTATTATTAAATTTAACTTTCAAAATTATATTACAAAAAATCATGACAATTTGAAAAAAAAAGAACCCGGTTTACTTTAAATAAAGAAAATAATACGACCTGCAAACGCTGGGTATGTACAGCTAGAACCGAACCAAGTAATATAACTGGGGAACCCTAGCACTAACCCCCACATCCTCGCAAAGACACACAATCGCCAAAGAATATGCAACAATACCCAGATTGGCATTCATTTATCGATCCTCAGTTGAAAAAATTGTCAGTTAAAAACATTGTCAGTTAAAAACACTGCCATCATACGCAGTTCGGGCCTCTTTGTTTTCGACTTCGTTCAGTTGCTTATCATATCTTTCTTTTCAGGGGTTTGGGTTAGGGTTAGGGTTAGGGTTAGGGTTAAGGGTTAGGGTTAAGGGTTAGGGTTTGGGTTAGGGTTAAGGGTTAGGCTTTGGGTTTGGGTTAGGGTTAGGGTTAAGGGTTAGGTTTAAGGGTTTGGGTTAAGGGTAGGGTTAAGGGCTAGGGTTTGGGTTAGGGTTCATTCATTTTGCGGCTGTCTTCTCTTTGTATTCCCTACGACTCCAAAATCTAGTGGGGGTGATCTCTTCTGTTCCTTACAGAAGAGACGTTGCCAGTCTCTCTCTACTCCATTATTACTTCCATGGAAAGTGCTCGACTGAGCTCCAATCTCTGGTCTTGTTTTTCTAGTACAACGAAAAAAAGGTTCTTTTCTCCATCCATACGTGAGGTGTCATGCGTAATTTCCAGGGACACATTACCACGGAACTGCTTTCCTGCAAATTACAACATTGTCGTCTTCAAATCCAATGTCAACAAATTCAATTCACAAACTCAATCAACCATTTTCAATCCTCTCATAAAGTTCTTCATCTCTCAACTGACAATCATTTCATCTTATAACCACTTATCCTCGAGTGGCTTTTTGCCTTGATAAGTAATGACACATTAGTAAAATAAACCCTACATAACTTATATCTGACATCTAATTTTAGAGATAGAGTTGTATGTATATCGTATCTGTTTTGTATGTGTTTCATATCGACTTCTGACACTTACTTCCATATAAGGAAGGTCAACAGAGCCGTTAAGAGCACTCAGGGTAGTTAGAATTTTTTTGCTGCCCTTTTCAATTTAAAATGTCGAAAGCGTTCCCTTTCCGAGTTTTTAACACCTTGACAAATTGTACGACTCCACGTGCTTCCATATATTGCAGATGTATACATTTTGGTAAGTCAATTTTAGTGATAGGATTTTAGACCGTGTTTTAGTGTAAAAGTTAACCTTTTTTCTCTTGTTTCGTTTATTGTAGGTGTTTGCGAACAGTCCGGCTGAAGGCTACCTCCAGAGAGGAGATATCATCCTTAAACTAAACAACGCTGAAGCTGCAGATCTCACTCACAAACGGGCCCAAGAATTGTTCAATTCTTGCGGAGGGCAGATTCTCCTTTCAATAAAAAGGTAAGGCATCTTATCTCTTTTTCTTTTTCAATGCTTTACATCATGTTATAAAGGAAATAGCTATTTAAACAAATAATACATTTAAGATAAACGTTAGAATAATGTATGAACTTTCCCAGGCTATTTTGATAAAGAGGCTATGTCTCGAAATATTAGGATTGCAGCGGTGTACACTCTACAAATTCAGGAAAAATTAGTAAGCGATAAAAGAAAATTATTCTCTGTGGTTGTAAAACCAATGTAGCTATATGGTTTCTTCTTTTTCTTCATCATCATCTTCTTCATCATAATAATAATCATAATCATAATCATAATCATAATCATAATAATAATAATAATAATAATAATAATAAGCCGCGCATGCGTGATCCCCCTCTGTATGTGACTCGATGTGGCGAGTGTAAAATGCAGCAATAAATTTGGGCAATTTGGGGCATTTTTGACCCCATTGTACCCCCTGGGGGCGCGAATCAGAAGTTTCTGAGGTCAAGGATGCTCATTTTATATCCAGAACAATTGCCTCTACATTTTGGCCAAGTTTCAGAAAAATTGAATGGATGGATCAAACGTTATGGGAGAAAAGGGTAATTTTTACCATTTTAGGAGGCTTTTGACCCCCTGGGGGCGCAAACCAGATTTTTTCCAAGGTCAGCGATACTTATTTTCTATTAGAAACAATTGCCTCCATATTTTGGCCAAGTTTCAGAGAAATTGAATGGATGGATGAAAAGTTATGGGGCAAAAGATGTCATTTTTTTGCCATTTTAGGGCCTTTTGACCTCCTGGGGGGCTAACCAGATTTTTTTCAAAAATCGTAGAATGTCACTTTCTAACCTGACCAAAGTTACAACTTCATGCAAAATTTGAGAGAAATTCAATAGATGGTTGCGGAGAAAAATCCGGACGGACGGAAATGCCTCAAAACATAAGTCCCCCGATTTTATAAATCGGGGGACCAATAATAGTTCTTCATCATCATCATCATAATAATAATAGTTTCATTCTCCCAAAGGTATTCGAACTTATAAATAACATTTGTTCTTTCTAACGTGTAAAACGTCATCATGTTATATCATTTATTAAACGTTTGATCTGAAATATTGTTTTCAACAGAGTCCAATTTACAAAAAAGGAACTTCCGAGTCAACCAAAGGAATCAAAGGTATGAACCTGCCTCATGACTTGACCCTCCATTCACTTGATTTATTCACTAACAATTGTTTTCATTATGTTCTTTTTTTTTACCGTGCATTGTTATTATAACATTTAATTTATTCGTTACATTTTTATTTGATAACTTTTTCATAACCCGAATGACAAAGAGGCGATGATTTTGACGGTAGATTGGAAGGAATGGCTCTGGAATTGGTGCAATAATATTCGGTTCAAAAGGAATGATTTCAAAACGGGGAATCCTTAGGCAACAATATACTTGTGAAGCTTTGTTTTGTATACACTAGTTTTGTAATTATCTATGGACGAGAGAGTTCTTATTCAATGGTGAAAATCTCTTTAAAAAAAGGGGGTTACTTATGATGATACTTCTTATTGCAATACTTATGCAATACTTTATGGTCAAACAATATAATATATCCAAGAAAATACTGAATATATTTTATTAGAAATGAATATTGGCGAGGAACACTTTCCTTAAAAACGACTTGCTTATTCTCCCTCTTCTTTGTTCTTTTTTTCTTTCGTCTTCTTTTTTCTTCTTTGTTTTCTTCGAGGCTTTCTCTTTCCTCTTCCTCTTCTTTTCTTTTTTCTTCGTCCTACTCTTCTATTTTTGGTAACTTCTTTTTCTTCTTCTTTTACTTCTGTTTCTTTTCCTTTTTTTCTTTTTTACTTCCCCCTCTTTTACTCCCTACTTAGTAATAAAGAATGTTAAGAATAATTCAGTATACAAATAATAATAATAATAATATTTCAGTATAAAAATAATAATAATAATTCAATATAATAATAATAATAATAATAATTCAATATAATAATAATAATTCAATATAATAATAATAATAATAATAATAACAATAACAATAACAATAACAATAATAATAATAATAATAATAATAATAATGATAACAATAATGATAACAATAATGATAATAATAACAATAATAATAATTCAATATAATAATAATATTTCAGTATAATAATAATATTTCAGTATAATAATAAAAATAATAATAATTCAGTATAATAATAATAATAATAATTCAGTATAAAATAATAATAATAATAATAATAATAATAATAATAATAATTCAGTATAAAATAATAATAATAATAATAATAATAATAATAATAATTCAGTATAAAATAATAATAATAATAATAATAATAATAATAATAATAATAATAATTCAGTATAATAATAATAATAATTCAGTATAATAATAATAATAATAATAATAATAATAATAATAATAATTCAGTATAAAATAATAATAATAATAATAATAATAATAATAATAATAATTCAGTATAAAATAATAATAATAATAATAATAATAATTCAGTATAAAATAATAATAATAATAATAATAATAATTCAGTATAAAATAATAATAATAATAATAATAATAATTCAGTATAAAATAATAATAATAATAATAATAATAATAATAATAATAATAATAATAATAATAATAATTCAGTATAATAATAATAATAATAATAATAATAATTCAGTATAAAATAATAATAATAATAATAATAATAATAATTCAGTATAAAATAATAATAATAATAATAATAATAATAATAATAATAATAATTCAGTATAAAATAATAATAATAATAATTCAGTATAATAATAAGTAGTAGTAGTAGTTATCAAAAAACAAAAACAAGAGAAACTTTGTTTCAACGAAGTTATTTTCTATTTTTCTTCTTTTTTGCCTTTTCTATCTGCTAATATTTTTATTCATTTGCAATTCCAATATAAACACTTTTTCACGTTGGATTTTACTTATCTGAAAAAGGTATATATATATATATATATATATATATATATATATATATATATATATATGGAGAAAGAGAGTTTTTATAGTTGAAGTCACACAAAACGTAGGTATAAGTACTGATTATTAAAAAAAATCAATTAGCTAGATCTGTATAAAAGCAACAAAGCAAATCCATTAGTTGCAGACTTAACATTTTTTAATTAATTCCACAGCTGTTTCATCCCTTAAAGACAAACACGTAATGTTAATTCACAAACTAATGATCATCTCTAGGATTCATCCGGAAATCAAACAAATGTACTTGACTCCATTCAACCAATTCAAACATTTTGAAGATACCGTTAGTAAAGTATTCTAGTCACCCCCCACCAAAAAAGAGTTTGGTATTCCTGACTTTATATTCCTGATAAGATCATCATTAATTTGGGAATTAACATCATGTATTTGTTTGTGTGTTGGTTTGTTTTAATATGTGCTTAAAATCCTGGAATATATTTCCGTAAATTTCCTTGTGATTCGCTGATACTAAATCTACATCTGACATCTCACAGTCTCGTTTCTGCAACTGGCAAGCATCGTTTAAAAACCGTTATCGAAATTATTTACTACCATTAAAACCTTGTTTATTCTGTTAGCGATATTCTAGTCGTGTGAATGCAGATTATAACATTTTCATGAAACTTAATCTTGAAAAATGACTTGATTTTCTAAGAAATGAAACAATATTTTCCAGATTTTAACCTCTTCCCTAATTACCCCGAGTATTGACGGGATAAGCATTCCGAACATTCTTTACAATCACAAACTAAATTTACCAACCTGAAACGCTTCGTTTGTCGATAATTACCGATTTTTCTGTGAGTCTCGAGAACTTTTAGTTCTTTGCGCAATGTAAAAAGTCTCGTTCTGTTTTTCTTGTTTATTTCTAAATACTAAATATTTTTAAATACTAATATTTCTAAATACTAATATTTCTAAGTCACTAAACTTTTGTAGCAATTGTGGTGCGTTTTAGTTACTATTTTGAAAATATACAAGAATGCATTTTCACTAATTTATTCTTGTATTATGTTAAAAACTCCAAATTGAAACGGATACTGAGAAAAAGATAACTTTTTTTCTAATGAGTCTAAATTATTTAATTTTAAAGTAAAATTTTACTTTACAAAATTAATGCTGTGAGAAATATATATGAAATAGTTTTTGGCATAATTACAAATAAAACAAATAAACTTTTTATTTTATCTTCAGTGGCGTAAACACACTTGTGTGTGCATAATGCATATACCGAGAATACTCGGGATTAACAGGATAAATTCAAAAGCCATATAAGTTCCAAAATATTGAAAAAAAACTTCAAATAAACTTAATCAATAAAAAAAAACTTCAAATACACTTAATCAATTTTTAAAAAACTTCAAATAAACTTAATCAATAAAAAAAAAACTTCAAATAAACTTAATCAATAAAAAAAAATTCAAATACACTTAATCAATAAATAAAAACTTCAAATAAACTTAATCAATAAAAAAAAACTTCAAATAAACTTAATCAATAAAAAAAAAAACTTCAAATAAACTTAATCAATAAAAAAACTTCAAATACACTTAATCAATAAAAAAAAATTCAAATAAACTTAATCAATAAAAAAAAATTCAAATAAACTTAATCAATAAAAAAAAAACTTCAAATACACTTAATCAATAAAAAAAAACTTCAAATACACTTAATCAATAAATAAAAACTTCAAATACACTTAATCAATAAATAAAAACTTCAAATACACTTAATCAATAAATAAAAACTTCAAATACACTTAATCAATAAAAAAAAACTTCAAATACACTTAATCAATAAATAAAAACTTCAAATACACTTAATTAATTTTTAAAAAACTTCAAATACACTTAATCAATAAAAAAAATGGATGATTAAGCACGGGCAACTAAAATACTGAAGGGGAGAGGTTAAAAGGTTTATTTGAAAATGAATAAATTAAAATTTATTCAGTTTAAAAATAAAATATAATAGAAATCAAATTTTAAAAAAACGCCCATTCCTTTTATTTTAAAAAAAATTATTATTATAAACGTAAGAATGCCAGTCGCGATAGTCAGGGCGGAATTTAGATGTTGGGGACGAAGACACCTCAAATGTGTTGAGCCCCTTTTAACACACACCTCAACATACATAACCAATCACTGCATGTTACATGATAATAAGTATAAAGACGGTTATTTGTTCACAATATAAGTAAAATATTTGCAACGCTTTTTTATTTTCAATTTCTTTTTATCGCTTTTATTATAATATTATTAGGAATATTTACATTTAAAGAAAACTGATTTCGTTATATAATAAATAAAAATAAATAAATAAATAAAAATAATAATAATAATAATAATAAAAATTTAAAAAAATTAAAAATTAAAAAAAATTAAAAAAAAATGGTGTCGGCCTCGGCTGACGCCACACCAAATAGTGACTTTTATGCCACCCAAATCCCAGGGAATTCCAATGACCATTGCCATCGATGGTAAGCGGCTGTTACGATACCGTGAGGTCATTTGCGGTGATTATTGAAGAGGTGGAGAGTATTGGAAATCTGGAGAAACCTGTTGTCACTCAGACTCCAAGGAACACCACCGGTTGACGATTACTTGTGTGATACCTCCTAGTGAGTAAATAATAAATAATAATAATAATAATAATAATAATAATAATAATAATAATACTAGTGTTGATATGCCACTAAAACAAAGTACATTTAAATAAACTGTGTGTGAGGGGGCTGTATCCCTAACCGTCTAAACTAGGCCCTGGCAAAGGGAACACGTAAAACTAACCTTTTTTTTTGTATTGTCATTTGATATTCCAATCCCTTTTTGCTTTCATTATTAAACCATTATCGTTTTTGTTATTTTTAAAAAAACTCCTTTTATTTTTGCTAAATTCTTTTGTGTCCTTCTTTTTGTAGAAATGAGTTATAAAAAATGATTATTCCCGGTTAGTGTTTAATTTTATTTTTTATTTCTTAACCATGTAACAAATTGCAAATGGAGGCGAAAATCATTGCGTCGCCATTTTGTATGTTTTCTGTCCTCTCTTTCTCGATCTGCAACGTTTTTCACTAACCTTTTTTTTTTTTTGACGACATGCCATCTCATTTCTCAACCGTCTCATTTCTATTTTCTAGATCTAGCTGGTATGTTTGGCTCGCTTTTGTGCTACTAATGACGGAATGCGCTGCGGACGACAACGTAAAACGGAACTCCTTTCACATCGACGACCATATATAGCATCTTCCTTTTTATTCTTCATCAAATTATCACAAAGAAAACAAAACAAACGGGCGCTCGGATGCAAAGCGGTTTTAAAATATATAAATATAAACATGTTTAAAAGATGTCTTGCTGTCTAAAGGCATGTATATAGGGTCTGCCATAAGTGATTATATACGTGTATCTGGCTGCGACTACCGCTTTTGCTGTTGTTACAAAAACAGCAGAAGGATAGTGCGGCACAGCGTCTGTACTTTCAATAGGACGAAACACCGGCTAATTATGGTGCGTTTGCCCGGTCGATGGATTGGCAGGCGTGGGCCGTTTGAGTGGTCGTCTCGTACGCCAGATTAGACATTTTCCCGACTCTTTCCCGTGGAGCGTTCTTTAAGAAAACGTCTACTCAGCAAAGCCCTGTAGCGTCGTTGAACTTAAGGAACAAATCCGAGCTGACGTTGCTCAAGTGCCGTTGGAGCTGTGCGCCAAAGTATGCCGCTCTGTCCCTAAAACATTAGCAAAGTGCATTCCATGGGTAGCACACGGAGCTTTAAAAAAACATTGAAATAAAATTATATAGTTGCTTATGGCGGACCATATATATATATATATATATATATATAAGAGAGAGTCAGAGAAAGAAAGAGAAATACACTATGCATTTAGACAGAAATCCGTCTTTTATATATACATATGTATATGTAATAACTTTGAAATGTTTACGAGTGACGATATTTCGACTTCAATATGCAACAAAAACAATATGGTTTCTCCTATAGAATCAAAAATATAAATGCCTGCGTCCTGGTGGACTTCCCGAATTAAGAACTGCATGTCTGAACTGCAAAACAAACCGGATATGTTTTCAATACTAACACTGGGCATGCGCGCCTGAACTTGCAATTGTCATTAAACTGTTTTTTTTTTTTTGTTATTGTTTTTTTTTCTTTCTTTTTTTGAGAAGTTAATCAACGAACTTTCATATTTAAATGCGTGGAAGACACCAGAAAAAGGTAAAATGTCACATTTGCCGAAACGTCGTAGAAATAGAAAACATTGAGGAAGACAATGGTCCGAAGACAAACTTTGTATTTCAGGTTTTATCCATATAAGGTATTTGATGACGCCGCAGCGAATATTTGTTCATTGGATATTTTCTTTTAAATTTAAAAGAAGCAGCTGAGTTGTTCCACAAAAACAGATTTCAAAAATGCTTTCTGAAAACATTTTTAACCAATTGGTCCGTTTAATAGGGGTAATATAAGAATAAATGAAAGTAACGCTGCCATCCATTTTGTATTTTTATTTTCTCTCAGATGACGAAATATCTTTAATTTTTATTTCGTATTAGTTACACTCAGGTGTTTAAGATATGCATAAATGTTTACATGGTAAAACATTGTTAAATAAATAAAATGTTGGTAATCATTACTATTAGCGACATAAATTATTTAAAAAAGAAATACAGTTAAGAAATTAGTTAAAAATAATTTACTTTGCTTAACCTACTCATATGTGACCTATTTGCGTTAAAAAGTTAAAATTTAAATGAAGTTTAAATCAATTTATTTTACCGTAAATCGTGACTGTAAGTAAAATAATTCGCGTTCAGCCATTTTGATTATTGGATTATTTTATTTCATTCACAGTCACTTTTTACGGTAAAGTAAATTGCTTTAAACTTCCTTTAAATATGAATGAAATATGGGAAAAAAAGTAATGCAAATAGATCACAAATTAGTCGGTAGAGCAAACTAAATTGTTTTTGACTAATTTCTCATCGGTATCTTTTTAAAATAATTTATGTCGCTAATAGTAATGATTACCAAAATGTTTTCTAATTTAATCAAATGTTTACCCACTATTGTCATGGAAACATGATCCACTCTATAATAAATACCGATGTGTATTCATTTCATATAGATAAATATAAATCCGTCCCGTCACACAAAAGTTAGCGAGTAAAAAACGTGACCTTTTCTAGCCCCCAGACGAAACCATTTCAAGCGCGGAAGCAAATAACAAGTCAGACAACCCCGTCACCTTAACGAAGCAGATTTTTCCGACTTCAGTGGAAGACATGTTACCCCAAAACATTACGTATTTGGCGTCATGTGTCTAGCATTATTTTCTCCAGGTGAGGAGGGGATCCACTACCACTGAATAAAATCCAAAATCTTGATCCATCACTGAATATTAATTGGTGCCATCGAGCAACAGACCAATTTTGATGATCTCTAGCCCATATTGAATGCTATCGTTTCTGTGTGCATGTTAGTAGTGGCTTCGAAATCGGTAACCTGTTGTCATATCCGTGATGATGGAGCCCCCGGAGTGTTGTGGATCGAGAAACAGCTACATCAGCATGATTTTAGAATTATGAAATGTCATTACGATTGACAAATTTATTGGAAATAAGGATCCTGGCGTTTATTTATAGATGTTATCTTGGAGTTGGGACCGCATTGGACCGTTTTAACAAGTTCGTCTTGTTACCTTCGAGATAAGAAACTGCGAACATCGACAGATATCCGTTTTTGAGTCTAACCAGCTTCCCAAAATGGTGACGTATTCTGTCTCCAACAGATCCTTAACTCTTCTGTTACAAGACGATAATATGTTAAACACCGAAGCTTTCACTCTTTTTATAGCAATAGTTTGACAGTGAGAATACGCATGAAATTACGTGTGTAATCATTAAATAAACTGAAATCACCAGGAAAGAAATATCACACCATCCCTATCTTTATAAAGTTAAGTGTGTTATATATCTATACATTTGTATGTACAGGATTCACTCCTAAACTAATTAACCGATCATTGTGAATTTTGGAACACAGCTACTGGGCGTAAGGCAAGATTTCCTGTATTTAAATTTCTCCATAAAGCCCTCTAAGTTTAAGCCTTAAATTTTAGACATTTTCTCGAATCAAAATCATGTAATGGAATTTGATCAAAATTAGAATAAGGATTCTAGACATAAGGTTTAGTAGCTTGATTTTATTCTTTGTAAGGGTTCTGTCTGGAGAAATAATTGTAACCATCCTGTAACGTGTATTCTTCTTGTTTACACATATCGAATTAATATATCGAATTAATATATCGAATTAATATATCGAATTAATATATCGAATTAACATATCGAATTAATATATCGAATTAATATATCGAATTAATATATCGAATTAATATATCGTTAAAAGTAAGCAGTCCAATAAAAGCGTGAAATATGAACGTTGTATGAAATATGAACGTTGTTTGAAGGAAGATGTTCGCAAATGAAAACTATGTAAAAAAACAAACATTAGAAATAATCTTTTAGACGTCTTAGTTCCGAATGTGTACATTTTTATTCATAATTGTAATATAATGCATAATATAATAATATATCTAAATATATATTTAAATAATATATTTATACCACCGTACACCCTCTGTACAAATATAACGAAAAAGAATTATGCTTCGCCAGTGTTCGTACAAAAATCCATATAAAATCATAGAATTCCGTCAGTAATTTCATTTTTCATATATAAATTATTATTATCATTTCTGATGACCTAAAAAATAAGAAAAAATACCAGTCCTGCACTTTTTAAATAAAAATGATGCCGAACTTTGAAATATCAAAGACGTCAGCGCCAGTGATATTGTTAGAAATGAAATAAAAGTAAACAATTTCCATTTCTGCTAATTAACTTTTTTTTAGTTTTTAATTTTTTTTTAGTTTTTAACTTTTTTTTAGTTTTTAATTTTTTTTAAGTTTTTAATTTTTTTTTAGTTTTAAAATTTTTTTTAGTTTTTAAATTTTTTTTAGTTTTTAACTTTTTTTTAGTTTTTAATTTTTTTTTAGTTTTTAACTTTTTTTTAGTTTTTAACTTTTTTTTAGTTTTTAAATTTTTTTTAGTTTTTAACTTTTTTTTAGTTTTTAACTTTTTTTAGTTTTTAACTTTTTTTAGGTTTTAACTTTTTTTTAGTATTTAACTTTTTTTTAGTTTTTAAATTTTTTTTAGTTTTTAAATTTTTTTTAGTTTTTAACTTTTTTTTAGTTTTTAACTTTTACAAAAAAAAGTTAAAAACTAAAATAAATAAATATATAAATAAAACGTGTAAAACTCGAAAATTTTAAAAAGGAACAAAAAACGTATAAAAAAGAAAATGTTTCATAATAGAAATAGAGTGAAAGCGGGGATTGTCTGACTTGCTACTTGTGTTCTTTCTTTCCTTATTCCTGGACAGACTTTTGCGTGACGAGACGTATATATATATATATATATATATATATATATATATATATATATATATAAATAAATATTAATTATTTATTAACTATATATATACATATAACTATATATATATATATATATATATATATATATATATATATATATATATATATATATATATATACACATGTATATATATATGTATGTGTTTCTCTTGATTAAATAAATAACTTATTCGAAAAAAAACGGAATATGCCATTTCATTGAATAAATGACAAAATCGTACTTTATTCTTTTTTTTAGATTGTATAATTATCTCCCTTGCTAACATGACGCCATTAATTTTTTATAATTATCTCCCTTGCTAACATGACGCCATTAATTTTTTATAATTATCTCCCTTGCTAACATGACGCCATTAATTTTTTATAATTATCTCCCTTGCTAACATGACGCCATTAATTTTTTTGCTGAAATGAAAAATATTTTCATTTTGCGAAAAAGAAAATCAAATAATCCTGACTAAATGAATCTTTTTATCGTTCGGGATGTGATAATTTCTTAAATTTGGGTCGGAATTAGACCTAAACTTTACGAACGAACACCCAGGGGATTAAACTAATCTCGACAGATTTTTATTGTCCACACATAAGTGGCGCTTTTAGGACGCGTGGGACCCGATTCAAATTCTTAAAAGAATTTGAAGAACGGGCACAAAGAAAAAGAGGCATGTAAAGACATTGCTGAAAATAATCGAAAAAAATCTTAGATTTGAAACGATATTCGATATAAATATATAAATTAATAAATTTATTATGAAAATTTAAAAAACATATAAACTGGTAGATTTTTTTTACGCACTTTACATTAAAATGCTGCGCGGGTGCGATTCACGTAAGACTGGCCTTGTTTCCACTGTGAGCATGTAGACGCTTTACACCGTGAAGAGTCGACGCTTCTAAGATGGACATTCAGTGCATTTTTCTTTTTATTCGTCCTTTTTTTTCTCTTTTAAAATGTATTTTTGTTCAATTGATGTAATCCATAAAACTATTGTATTCAGTATAAAAGAGAAACAATGTTCATCTCGATTTCTACAAAAGTAATTACACCATGCAAACAGACGTGCACTTCATACATACACGCTAACTCACAATCTTCACAGGGACATCTCTTTATGATGCATACAATCACATTAGGACTATTTACGCGGTGAACAGGTCTTCTGCCCCGATACAGAATATATGTGCGCTTTCCCTATGATTCAAATAGCATCCCCTAGCCAGCTGCCTGCTGTGCTCTCTTTGAAACATGTTTACTTGCAAATGTATTATTATTATTATTATTATTATTATTATTATTATTATTATTTGTAATTAGTTTATACAGTACCTGGGTATGTCAATTTCCATCTTTACATAGTTTCTACCACTTTATAACAAGTATGAAGAAAAATGTTTGTAAAACTTAGTGGAAAAAATACGCTACTATTATTATTTGTATTAAAGAGTAAGTAACTATGATGAAGGTATTTACATATTGCCTTTATTTGAAAAAAAATTTTGTAATCATATTTTCAGGCAAAAATAATTTGTTTTGAACTAATGCTGAGTGCATTTTATGCCTACCTTTTTGCGGATTATCAAAAAAGTTCATTTAGTTTTTAAAAAAATAGTCATGCAATGTTTTATTTTTTATATCAATCCTTCAGACTTACGTGAGATTCGAACTCGGGTATTGACATCGTAAAAGCTACTTCCTTAGCAATGTATACTCTGCCTATCCATTTTATTCAATCAATCACACGTTTCTATTTGCGTACTGATAGACAAACTCCAAAAACACCATAAGCTTTTAACAGTATATAGATCGATAGATTATTTTGTAAGTACAATTGGAGGTTATTTTCAATATTTTTACAATTAATTCCCTCTTGTAATCATAATGGTCATTATTTTTCAATCTTTTATAATGATTCCGGTTATGGTAAAGATTAGCTACTGAAAGTCAGTTCCGGTTACTGCTTCGCAGACAGGAAGGCGGTGCCAATGCAAAAAGTGTTCCTCATTATAATTCCTATCAGAAAATCAAACGTTTTTAATTGAATTTTTACGGTATCTTTTGTATATTGTTAGGTCAAAGTACAGAATAGTTAACAAATTCCCCCTGCCAATGTTAAGAATGGCTTTCTAAATAATAACGTTATTATTTCAGCATGGTTCGTAAACTGCAGAAGTACCACATTTTTTTTACAAATACTCAAATGAATCGGAAATATAGTTTTTTTTTACAGTTTATCCTAAAGAATTCTATTAAAATAGTTTACGAGTTTCACCATGACTTCACGTTATCTGAGAAGAAGATAATCAGAAGGGGCATTTTCTGCATTGACACCGTCGTTACGTCCGCGAAGCAGGAACCGGCACGGAATTTCAGTACCTAATTTTTACCACTACCAACATTCCTGAATGTTTGGTTTGAATCAAACCTAAGTTATATAGACGGTCACTTGGTGAATTATCGTAAGAAAACATTTCTCAATGCGCATGTGCGAATGAAGGAACAGACAGGATTCTAGCGAGATTTGAACCTAAACTCTGAATCAGTGTTTCCAAAGATCTTTGCGATTATTAGAAAGCTATTAGGAAGATCTTTGCGATTATTAGAAAGCTATTAGGAAGATCTTTGCGATTATTAGAAAACTATTAGGAAGATCTTTGCGATTATTAGAAAGCTATTAGGAAGATCTTTGCGATTATTAGAAAGCTATTTCTTCTTTTCTGTCTTTTTCCCAAAACGCTAAATTTAAACTTAACATAGATCAGTTGGTTTCCAGTTAAGATTGACAAACTGAAAATCAAAAAAATATAATCAGGTTATTTTTTATAAGTCGATCTCGTATTTTAAATCTGGACTTGTACTTATTCAGAAAAGGTATCCCAAAAGTTATCGCAATCGATTTCCAGGGGTATATAAAAGGCAGAATACTAATCTTACATAAATTTACCTTCTGAGATTGTAAAAGTTGAACATGAATATTTTTTAAGCTGGCCGATCGATATTTTTTTCTGACTAGCCCATCTTTGCTTTTTGCTATTATACTATGTTATTTGACCTGAAAAAGAAAACTACTTCGTTTCGAGTTCTTTACAAAATTAAAGGGGCACATTCTTTACTACTGCCCTTAATAGAACAATATAGCAACATATTTCACCATTTCCTATCCATTTTCGTTATCAGATAAACAATTACATTCTTTTTTACGTCCACATTCATTTCTTGACATTGCTTGACTATCGTACTGGTAGGTAAACATTTAAAAAAAATTTATGTCAACTATTTAGAGTGATGTTTTAATCTAATGCTGTAAGTGGTTTTAATCTAATGATGGCACGCTGCGTGTAGGCCTTCACAATGTACATTAGAACATTGCGTATATAAACTAGAGTAATTTACGTGACTGATACATTATTATTATTTGTTTAATACTATTAATCGGATATCTATTTATAAAAAAAATGGCGTAAAATAAAAGCTACCTTATGAAATATTTCGGGGTATTCTATGTTTAAAATACCATATCTGAATAACATTCAGCTCTCTAGAGTTACTTCCCTTGTTAATAATTTTTTCAGTGACTTCCTTTTGACTGACTACATCGACCTATATCTATATTATTAAAACTACGATGTTGTGTATCCGTGTCTGCGTATTTCTAGCGTATATGTAACTTTGATTAATGTATAAAAAATCCATACCCTGAAGCGAATTTAAAAAAAAGTTTATTTAAAATAAATTGCAAACGCGACTATATTGTAGATTATTTTTCTATAAACCCTAACCCTAACCCTTACCCTAACCTTGCTCTCGGCACTATGTCTGCACCCGGACAACCGGGTCACTAATCACGTGTTATTTCTGGGAAGAATTACTCTCTCATTTCAATCTTTGCATCCATTTCAAACAGTGACCTGAGAAAGTTCAGTTGGTTTCCAACTACAACCGAAATATGTCTGCAAATGAGTAGCCAAAAATAATTGCATAAAAAAGTTTTATATCAAATAAATGTACGACTCACTATAGAGCATTTTTATATAAATACCCCGAAGACACAAACTTATCTGAATTATATTAGAAGTTGGTTTTATTTTCTTGGCGATGAAAATAAATGTTTTATAAAAAATTATAACGAAGGGATAAAAATAACATTTGGGCGGTTTTCGTGGATGTCATGTGTCCAATTTTTGTTATCACCAGATTTAAATATCGTTTCTTATCGTGAACCGAAAAGAAAAAACGATGATAATCCGACTGTCTTCGGTTGGGGGGGGGGGGGGGGGCATAAATAATCCGTCATCAATCCTTCAAGCGTCTGCTAGTTTTCTTGCCATAGTAAATACACATATCTCTCTTTTATATCGTTGTTGGTTTTTCCTTCTACAGCCGAAATCGTCTGTCAGTGCCTCAAAAGGCGGGAAGATGGCGCCTGCTCACACATCGAAACGTAACGTAGCACCCAAAAGCTCCTCCTTGGCAAAACAACCCAAGGACATTGCTTATGGAGGGGGTGGATTTGATTTTGGAATGGATTACACCAAGGTGAAAGTTGACGCCAGTTATGTGCCTGGTCCAATCTTTACTGAAGAAGAGGCCGAGCAAGAAGAACCGGATCAGGTAGAAAGACAAAAAAAAACAAACAAAGATGGCGATATTATTATTCTTGCTTTCCATCTTTTGTTGTTGTGCTGTAGTCGCCAATTCTCTTCTTTCCTTTTTGATGTTAATGAAATTAGTCTATAGTTTTTTTCCCATCTTTTTTCTCTCTCGTTTTGTGTCCTTTTTGTGAAGCTTTGGTGTGTCGCACGCCATCTGACGTCACTAACACGCGTCATCCTACTTTCCTTGCCCGGTCTTACGGTTGAGATGCACCCTCGTTCTAGAACCAGATATTTTCAACATTTTCTCCATTTCTTGTCTGTAGTTTAGTTCATTAGACTTTTTTTTTCTTGTATTCGTTTTTAGTTTAATATGATTAGTTCCCTTGTCTATAGTATTTGCATATATATATATGGCATTGAAGTGACAATATTTAT
>OY744532.1:108469582-108479582 GCA_963556195.1 Sepiola atlantica | reverse complement strand
AAATTTCCGATGAATTCGAATGTGTCCAAATAAAAATAAATTATATATAAATATTATTTAGTTCTGTTAGATATTCTCCCTTTAAGAAAAATTAAAATGCGAGCAGAACTTATGGTATGACCTAATACAAATATTGCCTATGTCACGTGATTAAACTAACCAATCAGATATCGAGATTCGCATATAGGGGCGACGGCTGACTCTCTCAATCATACGTAATAACATGTTGCATTTAGCGAATCGCATCTACACTTACTACCAATTAATATTCGAAAAGTAACATTTGTGTAGAATATGATTCTGAAAAAGAAAAGGGCGGGAAGCTCATCCTCTTAGGAGATCGGATGCTGTTATCGTTTTGGGACATTTTAAGATTTGGCCAATTCTAAAGACATTTTGAGGTCATATTGTAGCACCACGTGAACCAATTCTTTGATCCCAGAAGATTATTCGGACAGTGGCTCGTGAAGTAGACACGTTGAGTTGTGTTAGTTTGATGACACGTAGCAGCAGTTAATTCTTTAATAACTTTTACAACCGTTGTTATTAGAAGAAGAAGAAGAAGAAGAAGAAGAAGACGAAGAAGAAGAAGAAGAAGGAGAAGAAGAAGAAGAAGAAGAAAAAAAAAAGAAGAAAAAGAAAAGGAAGAAAAAGAGGAGGAAGAAGAAGAAGAAGAAAAAAAAAGAAGAAGAAAAAGAAGACAGCCACGCAACAAAAAGCTGTTGTATTCTTTGTTTTCTACTACTTATTCTTCTTCTTCTTCTTCTTCTTCTTCTTCTTCTTCTAATAACAGCAGTTGTAAAAGTTATTAAAAATTGACAGCACAGAATCATCTGGGGCTAACGATGCTTCCGGGGTTTTCTCTTCTTCACTGTACAATAAACATCCATTATACCCCACCTGATCTTCCATAGGATAATGGGAGCAGCTCTCCAAAGCACAATCACTCTTTATTGCAGTCCAGAAAAAAAAGAGAAAGACATCATCAGCTTATCCGCTACGTGTCACTACCGACTTCCTGTTTGCAACGCAGTATCATGACAAATAACCCCGACTCTAACTAAACTTCTATGCGAATTACCCACTATTCTAATCTTATGTAAAAAAAAAATACCGCTTTTTAACATTATTTTCACCCCCCGTATCTAAATATTGCTATAATATGAAATCGGAATTATTAAAACAAAAATTAAATACGCCATCACTGTGGCTTATGCCTTAAACGCTGAAATTGATTTTTATCTTAATGCAAACAAATTACAATATGGTGAGTCACTTTAGTCTATTTTGCTGGCATCGGTTTCCCCGATATAATCAGTTACTCACACGATGCACCACGTGAAGGTTACTAACAACTCTAATGGAAGTAGGCTATGAGACTGACGCGACTTAAACACGGTACGCTCGCATTGATATCCACCCTACTACCCCCCCCAAGAAAAAACATGTCATTAATCTATGATAGTATATGCAAGATCCATAATACCCTAACCCATCTCCCATAAGGGAATGGAAGAAGCTCCCAAAAGCACGACCGTTCTTTTTTGCAATTCAGAACCAAAGAGGAAGATTTCATCAGCTTATCGGTTACGTGTCACCATCAGCTTCCTGTTTGTGACGCAGTATACTGGGAGAGGTGGTCAAATGATCAGCGTACTGACCAGACATTGACCGACAAACTCACCTTTACATTGGAATTTTTCCTTGTGTCCCGCCGCCGGCCCTCACATTTGCACGCAATCGTCATTAATTAATGTCTTTTTTCTTCTTTCTCTTTCAGTGTTTGACTATAAACGAAAACAGTATTTCTTCAAAATTCTGGCGGGAATAATTTTTTTTTTCCAAAGTTATGATGATAATAAAAGCACATCTTTTCGTTCCTTTATCTGCCGACTTCTTCTCGACACTCGCTGATTTTCTTCTTCTTCTTCTTCTTCTTCTTCTTCTAATTTTCTATTTCGAGCTTTACATGCGCCTGTCTTGGTGTCGTTCATTTAATCAGTTATATTCTACGCCTATAATCACGTTGTCACTGTTTGTTCAGTATTACGAGACTGGGTTAGTGCTCAGGAGAGCTGAAGAAATAGTATAGATTTGTTGTGTCATCCGTAACTATGAAAGTCCGATTATCATAAATAAAATTTTGTATCCAAGCATTATGCTATGTGTGTAAATTGATCCAGAAACTTTGATATGGGAAATTCATCTTGCTTGTTGTATGGTCTTTAAATGGTGTTCTGTACATTCGCTGAAAGAGAGAGGGGGAGGGAGAGGAGAGGTGGGGGTTAATTAATAAGTGTTGTCTGATAGCCGAGTCAACCGTAAGGAAATAACAATATCAAATCTCTCCATTAAACAAAAGTATTATAACAACATCAACATGGCTGCGGGAAGGACACATGAAAAGATGAACGGAATCCCTATTAACAGCCACACAAAACAACGCGGTCAGAACAAACTACGTAATGGCTAAGATAGACAAAACCCAGGAAAACCGTAAATGTAGACTCTGTGAACAACGAAACGAGACGGTAAACCACATCATAAGTGAATGCGGCAAACTAGTCGAAAAGGAATATAAAAATAGACATGACTGGTGTGGGAAGGCTATCTACTTGTAACTGTGCAAACGACTGCATTTTGAACACGCTGACAAATGGTTGAAGTTCGAACCGAGTTTTGAAAATAAAAGGAACGAAATTCAAACATGGAAATACAAACAGATAAACTCATTCAAGCAATAAAATCGGACGTGATGATATTTGACAACAAGAAGGAAAAACTTGACAAATAATAGATTTCGCTGTTCAAGCCGATGAAGAAGACAGAAAAAGGAAGTAGACATATGGAGCTTGCCAGAGAGCTGAAAAGAATATGGAACATGACGAAAAGTAAAGTAATGCCAATAATTGTGGGAGCACTGGGAAAAGTCCCGAAAATCTGGAAAACAAACAAGGAGAAAATAGAATCAAAAGGAGGATTGGCGTCATACAAACCGCTGCACCAATAAAAACGGCTGAAATATAAATGTAAACCATCGAATGCGGAAACCAACCAATATCCGAATAGCACCAAGCAACCACGGGTAAGTAGAAATTGAAGAAAGTATAGAAGGGGAGCCGAAACTACCAGGGTAGATATATAATTTTAAAAAAAAACATAGCTGCCCCCCACACACACACGAAAAAAAAAAGAATGGCGACCCAAACATCGGTTGTAACACACAAAATAGTCATGACGGGTCAAGGTGAATGGAAAGGCTGAGGAGAGGGAGCACCATCCAGACCTTCACTGGGGAGGGCGTCACGGAAAGTACTGGAACACTTCGGAGGCTTATTGCTATTTAAATTCAAGGGAAAGCTAACAGCTGCTACCTGCGAGAAAGCAATGATAAACAGTTGTTGCGAGAACAAAAACGTGATTTGAAACGCTTATCGAAAGAAGCGAAACCCACAGGACATCTGGGATGACTTCTTGTCACTCAGACTCCAGGGAACACCACGTATTGTTAGTGAGCGATCATTGGTAATGAGCCGTGTGAGAACTCCAAGTGTTTAAATAATAATAATAATAATAATAATAATAATAATAATAATAATAATAATAATAATAAAGACCAATGTGTATTTATTTGTATGGAAATAAAAATATGTACTTCCGTCCCGTCACGCAAAAGTTAGCGGGTAAAACACCTGCCTTTTTCTAGCCTCAGAACGAAACCATTTCAAGTGGTGAGGGGAAGCGAGAAAACAAATACCAAGTCAGACTATCACCTTACACTTACAACGTTGCCCGAAATGAATTCGGAAAGAAATCCCCGACTTTATAATAAAAGGTGAACGGTGCGCGTTTTTCTTTTCTTTAGGTCATCAGAAATGATAGCAATAATTTATATATGAACAATTGAAGTCTATGAATTTATATGAATATTTTAGTAATATATTTCGACAAATATCGAAACATAATTTATTTCCGTCATTTTTGACGAAGGTGTGAATTAATAAATATTAAATACTAATGGGACCCGTGGAAATCCCACGGTGCTTTCTACACTAATCTCTATAATTGACTGTTAATAATAATGTTCGTTTTTGAAATAATAAATGTCTGTCAGGGCCAATACAATACTATTCTTTCGTTTTCCTAAAAAATAATTGTCATTGTCAGCTAAATATTCTTGAATAAATAAAACGAATATATCCGTTTTTTTCTTTCTTTATTTAAAATTGTCGCAATTATTTTTTAAACCATAAATGTTCTTAGTCTTCTCACCATAAAAATAATTGTCTGTTAAATATTCCTGAAATCAATAAAACGAATGTCAATTGTACGAATGTATTTATTTAATTGTGTACTATTTTGTAAAACGGCGCGGAATGATGTGATTTTGGAACAATTCATCTTAAAATGGGTATTGATTTACTCCTCTCCAGGAGTTGCCTAACTCCTGGAGAGGAGTAAATCAATACCCAGTTTTTATCTTACTCCCACAAGTAAGATGTGACCCAAGGTCGGGTCGGGAAAGTGGGGTTTAAAAATTGCCTGGGCAGCCCCGTCGGCATTCCCCGGTAGGGGCGCCTCAGACAGTAAGCAATAAACTTACTCCTCCCCAAAGAGGGGAGGCAAAGCCTGGGAGGGTGGATCTCCTAGAACTGCACAGGACATACCCATAGACCGGCGTAAGTCAAGCCCCGAAGGACAAGACAATACCGGTCTATCGGGTGCAGTATCCATCGGAACAGATACTACACTTTGATCTTAGCCAAAAGGCCAAGTTGGGTAAAGTCCGAATAGTTTACCTTAGCGACATCAGATTGATTACCGATCGCCAATCGGACAGTCTCATTATTTTTAAATACGCGTGAAAGGTTATAACGTAGGTACGAATATGAAGTAGCTTAGCGTATTGTTATATAGACTAGCCAAACTATCCTCCCTACGGTCGTATAGTTTAGCTAGGCTGTCGCGTGTCAACTGAGCGGGTTCAGTGAATTGTTTAAGTGAGTTAATTTAAAAGACTTTCATAATTTCAGTCAGTTAGCTCAGTCAGTAACAACTAAGACTGCAGGCCTCAGTTTCGCTGTTTCATGTTGAAAACTGCCTCGTCGACTGACCGATGAGGCAGGGAGTATTGGAATGCCTTTGCTTACAACTTAGTCGCATTTTAATTGATTCTACCTTTTTTGGGGGGGTTTCGGTAATGTTTGTCACTATTTGATGTTTTCTGCTTTCTGTTTTTCAATATTGTACGTTTTTTCTTTTTTCATATTACCCTTGTCCACTACCGCAAACAGTATATTCAACACAGATGAGTAAATATACAAACGGTTTTTAAGGATTCATAAATATTTGTTATTACATGAATCACTCTGGAAAATGATAGATTGCATTTAACGAAAATACCCCTTTGTACAAGTATATGATTGCAATAATTAATATAAATCAATAGATATAGATACAATATATCTATTTTCATAAGGTTTCATTAAATAATATATGTATATATGAAAATATCAATACACATACATATATGTATATATATACATATATATATATACATATAAATATATGCATACATGTATATGGAAATTGAAAAAGGAAGACCAACAAATATTATGTATGTATTCATCAACGTTTCGTCTTTATTTTAAGACTTCCTCATGATGATGGTCTGAAGAAGAAAAAAAAACACAAGTACCAAATGTTTGAAACAGAGGTAGTGGCGGGTGTAAGCTTAAAATTGGGTCCGCTTATGAAAAAATAAATTATAAGATACGAATAGATGGTGGCAGTGGAAAATTGACTGTTTTTGGTTTTCCTTTTTCAATTTCTATTACGTCGGAACACTTTTCCATTCTTTATCACGCATATATATATATATATATATATATATATATATATATATATATATATATATATATAATTTAAAAACAAATGACAATACAAAAATAAAATTAATCCGACAGTATGAGTTAAAATAAATTAAAAAAACGAAAACGATAATATATATATATATATATATATTAGCTTAAATTGTATTTTTATGTATTTCTAATTTGTTGTCATTTTTCTTCTTTTTTTATGATCTACTTTCGCCCGCTGACAACTTTACCAAATTGAAAACATGACCATCCTCCATTAGGCGTATCGCACCGTTCCGTTGGAATTAACTGGACCGGGAACAACACCAGGTCCTAAATTCGGTGGCAGTAAAATCGATTTTGGCACGTGCTACACGCAACCAGGTGTTGTTGCTGTACCGCCGAGTATGCATCGCCAAACGAGCAAACCGTGGGAGGATCAGCAAATGCTGCACAAGGTACAGGACACCCTGTCGCATATCTCATACCCTTATGCACCACCGGCAGGCTCAGCTGGCGGCGGCGGCGGCGCCGCCCCCTCTAACATCAGTTGCGTGAATCTGTACTCGAGCGGTCCGGCGTATAGTGTGGCACCACCGGCATACGTACCTGGACCTCCTCCGGAGCCGGAGACGAACTACGTTGACCCTTTCCCAAATTACCAGCCAACCGGTGTAGGAAACGTAGACGATGAAGATGATTACGAGTTCGTGCCGGTGAGTCAGAGAAGGAACCAGTTCAATAAAGCTGACTTTTCTCAAGGTAAGTAGTTTTAGATCTATCTGGCGCTTAATTGTTGCTGTTTCGCGCGTCAACTCAACTGGGATATATATATATATATATATATATATATATATATATATATATATATATATATATATATATATATATATATATATATATATATATATATATATATATACATGATTATTTAAATTTATACAGGCATGTAGAAAATCTGCGACACTGGCATGTCGATGTTATCGATCTACAGCTGCTAGAAACTGAGATCTCATCAGGAAGAATTAAAACCCAATCCTTACCTCAGATCAAATTTTGGAAGAATGAGATGGGGGAGAAAAAGAAAATTTTAAATTTAGAAAATCACGTGGTCAGACTTGAGACCGTTTAACATCAAATATAATATAATGTAAGATAAGATAATATAGATAAAATATAATATAATAAAATATAATATAATATAGATAAAATATAATATAATACAATATAATATAAATATAATATAATATAATATGATATAATATAAATATAAATATAAATATAAATATAATATAATATGATATGATATAAATATAATATAATATAATATGATAAAATATAAATAAATATAATTTATCTACATACGTAAACGTTTAATTATTCCAGAATCGTCAGTGTAGAAATCATTTTTCAAGACGGTCGCAGGATTCGAAACTCCGGAACAAGTCATGTTTACAACTCAAATTCCTACGTCTTAATCCTCACGGCCATCATTAAGAACTACATAAGCCTATTGTGCACAGCCGACGTAAACAGTGTTCAACTTATAAAAGAACATGCATAAAAGCTATGATTTTGACAGCTGTATTAATACTACTCACTACGGTGCCCAGCCTCGATTGGGGGCGACAATTTATGATAAATATTTGTTTGTCTACATACGTATAAGTTTCATCCTTCCGGAATCGTCAGTGTAGAGATAATTATTCTAAATCGGTCGCAGGATTCGAAACCCAGGAACAAGTCGTGTAGACGAACCATATATTTTTCATTGACACGTAAAGCCTACTCCGTTTAAAAATCATCAGCATCTTACAAAAACTAGGACAATCTTTTGTAAGATGATGAGGATTTGAAACGGACTCTATGGTTATTTTCTAAACAGCAAAGGCCTTCAGTGTCAATGAAACCAGGGTCCATATAAATAATCAGTGATGTATAGTTTTTAAATAGGTCATTTGAATTTTAGCTCTCGCACTGAGCACTTTATTGATTTATTTCCAACGTACCCGACACATACACTATATATATATATATATATATATATATATATATATATATATATATATATATATATATATATATATATATAATCCAAATAAATACATGTCCTCTACGAAGAAAAAAAAACATTTTCTAAGCCTTAGAAATTGTTTATAAGACAAATAATTACCATTTTAAATCACTTTAGATATGCCTACATTTCTATTTGGTAATTTCCATAAAATAATTTTTCTCACAAAACATTTTCAAAACAGATACGGTGCGAATTATTTTACGAATCGTTTCGCTTAAACTAAACCCACAAACATTATTATGTAAATATTGGATCTGTTCACCTCAAGCTCGTCAGAAAAAGTACGTAAAAAGTTCTTAATTTGAAAAAAATCATACAACGTAGCGTGACATGATAGACATGATAGACTCACGTGCGACCCTCAGAGGTCCGCCATCTTTAAACCAAGAATGGTTTCTTTTCTTATCATAATGTGTATTCACCTACTCTATCTGTGTGTGTGTGTGTGTGCGCGCGCGCGCGCAAATGGATATGTGTGAAAACCGAAATCGAGCGTGTATGAGTGTCGCTAAGAAGGAGCGTTTTAGTAGCAGGAACATATATATATATATATGTATATGTATATATATATATATATATATATATATATATATATATATATATATATATATATATATATATAGTAATCCAGGTAAAGTAAACATCCACGGGATAAAAATCCAAAGAATTTCAACCGAGCTTTTAGAGAGTGTTCAATATCAAATAGAGCTTATATATATATATATATATATATATATATATATATATATATATATATATATATATATATATATGATTATTTTTATAATGCATGCATGTACATAATCTCCGACACTGGCATGTCGATGTAAAATGTTAATTATTTCTATTTACTAATTCTTGATCTTTTGTTTATGAAACCAAATTTTGTGGTTTCTTTTTTATAACTGAATCAAAATTAAATCTTTACATTGATATTAAGAAGTATAAACAGACATCGTATTAAGAAGTATAAACAGACATCATATTAAGAAGTATAAACAGACATCGTATTAAGAAATATAAACAGACATCGTATTAAGAAATATAAACAGACATCATATTAAGAAATATAAACAGACATCGTATTAAGAAGTATAAACATACATCGTATTAAGAAATATGAACAGACATCGTATTAAGATGTATAAACAGACATCATATTAAGAAGTATAAACAGACATCATATTAAGAAGTATAAACAGACATCATATTAAGAAATATAAACAGACATCGTAAGTCATAAACGCTGTTTTGTAATTATTCACTGAAAACTTTAAGTCGAGGTGATGTTTCATGATGACGTCATAAAAACTTCCGGTGGTACGAAGAAACTTATATATCTCGTAAATGCTTTGTTGCCCATCACTGGCTATCCTGAAGCACCCTGGGGGTAGAATATGGACAGAGTTTATTCAATGCACGTCTGCCTTTATTCAGACAATCCGATTGTTGGGCAGGCAACTCGGAAGGAAAACTTGTTTCACGGTTCGAAGACTGTATCTTTCTAATCAAAGATTTTCAGCTAACTCTTTTCCTTTTAAAAGTTTGAAAATCTTTCCTTCTAAAAAGTTACCATTGTGTGACAAAAAAGCAAAAATAAAAAATGAAATGACAACAGGTAGTGACAACGGTATAAACGTATACATAAGCCACGTGACCTTCATAATTTGATGTCATCATAAATGTGACGCTATGTATATTAATAGGGGTGAGACGTAATGGGTGAACATTTCAGATTCATGCGAGTAGTATTTTTTTGTGTTCATTTATACATAAATAACACTAAACAATCAAACATTTTGAAAATTTTGCAAAATTCAGAAGGTGCAGGCCAATAGTTTTTGGCTATTTTACATTCATGAAAACCCTTTCACAGCCTGAAAATGGTCCTATATCAGATTTAACCATCTATATCCATTCATAGCTTTTGAGGATGTTTTAGGACCTGCAATGTCGCATGAAACCACTTTTTCACCGAAAAATGATGGATTTTGAGTCCCGTGGAGCCCTAACGGCTATTTTTGGCCTGCACCTTCTGAATTTTGCAAAATTTTCAAAATGT
>OY744532.1:108432082-108464582 GCA_963556195.1 Sepiola atlantica | reverse complement strand
CTATCCCTCTATCTATCTATCTATCTATCTATCTATCTATCTATCTATCTATGTCTATCTATCTATCTATCTATCTATCTATCTATCAATATATCTGTCTTTCCTTTTCTCTGTGCCTCTTTCTCTTTCTCTTTCTCTTTCTCTTTCTCTTTCTCTTTCTTTTTCTCTTTCTCTTTTTCTTTCTTTCTTTCTCTCTCTCTCCCTCTCTCTCTCTCCATCTCCAAACTATTTATCTTTATTCATCTCCTTCTTTGTAGATCTCGTCACTTCTATCTCTCTTTCATAAACCCTCCCACCTTCTCTTTGTGATTCTTTTTCTTTCTTTTTCTTTCTCTTTATTCCCGCTTTCCCATTTTCTTAATTACTCCCCCTTTCCTTCGTCCCACCTCTCTCTACTTAAGAATAACTACATACAACCAACGAAAACAACAAAAAACAGCCGACTTTATCTTTCCCCAAATCCTTTAAAATAGCTATTGTACCTTTTTATTTCTTATTCTTTTTGTTCTCTCTCAGATTCGGTTGTGAGAAAGCCGAGAGCATCGCATGTCGGCTAAAAACTGACCTCTTGATTTCGATTCTTCATCATTAGCGATAGCTTGTTGCTGCTGTTGTTGTTTTTGTTTTGTTCTATTTTCTTATTGGTTAGTCTTTCCTGTAGCTCGTCCAATCAGATACGGCCGCGTACGTATTCATCGTTTATCGGAACGTAGACGTTTCCATGCATGACGTCAGCACTTCCATTTGCCTGGGCACAAGCTTTGCACTTTCAGACACAAATTCGCTTCTTCAAAATTCGTTCAAAAATCCCTTCCGTTTCACCGTTTCATATTTAGTCCATTGAAATCTTAAGCCAAAACGTTATCCGAGTTTCATTGGCCGTGTAGCGTTCCCCGTGTGTTTATTCGGCATTTTTGTCAAATAGCAACCCATCAAGTCCATTGATGAAAACATTTTTGTCTCAAATACAACCCATGGGGGTTATTTATCTCCGAGTGTACACCCTTCGTCAAAAATGACGGGAGACAAAAAAAAAATGCTCCGCCAGTGTTCGCACTAATATTCATATTCTTATTCCTATGAAATAACGTCTTAGTTGGTAAAATTTAAAAAAAAACAACAACAAAAAACAAATAAGAATGAAAACGTCTCAATCAGGAAAGTTCAAACGAAGTAATTAAAACGTATCAATCGGTAGAGAAAGAATAAAGAAATAAAAAAGAACACGCCTCATTATGGAAATAGAATAAAGAACTTAGTTCCAATTTTTTAATTTTGAGACGGTGGGGGTTGTCTAACTTGCTATTTGTTTTCTTTCTCTTCTCTAAACACTCGAAATGGTTTCGTCCGGTA
Source organism: Sepiola atlantica (assembly GCA_963556195.1). Taxonomy (NCBI): domain Eukaryota; kingdom Metazoa; phylum Mollusca; class Cephalopoda; order Sepiida; family Sepiolidae; genus Sepiola; species Sepiola atlantica. Next base: position 108,463,229 of record OY744532.1, on the reverse strand, counting down.
CTTTTTTACTCGCTTGATATTATGTGACGAGCCGGATACATATTTATTAATATATATATACAAATAAATACACGTTGGTCTTTATTATAGACTGGAGACCTCTTGTTGAGTGACTAATTAAAAATAATCACTCCCCCATAACTATCGTATCTGCCGTTATAGTAACAGTTAAAAATCTCCATCGTAAATAACCAACCCTACGATGAGTAAGAGTTGCTGCCCTTTGTTGGTTTTAAGACCGCTCGTGAAGTATTGGATCGGAGTGAAGTATGGTTCTATCCGATCCAAGTAGGCAATCGTCCCAGGCATTACACCCTCATTCCGTTGTTCACCGGTCGCCTGAGGAATGCCGACGTGTCTGATCACGGCAAATTTTGCACCCCATCCAGTGCCTATATTTGGGAAAGGTGGATTCCCCTGTATAAACTGCGTCATGTCTAATGTTGCGGAGGTTCATCACCGACCCAGACGACATACCAGGGGATGAGCTGCCACGAAGGCAATGGACCAATCTGAACCGCCTGAGAACTGGTGTGGGCCGTTTTTCTGCCACAATGAGAGACTGGGGCCTGGGAGAGGGTGCTGCCTGTGAATGTGGCCACCCAGAACAGACAGTTACGCACGTCATAGAGGAATGCCCGCTGTTCAGACCACCCAATGGCGAGCGGGGCATAGCATACCTTGATGACGAGACGAGAACCTGGCTTGCCAAAACTGAGCTGCAGCTTTGAGGGAGCTGGTACAAGAAAGAAAGAAAGAAAGAAAGAAAGATGTCTAATGTTGCTGCAATGGGGGGGGGGGAGGAGGGGAAATATACTTACACATTGGTGACGCACAAAGACCCATACATCTCCAGAAACAAGCGACGACATGACCCAATTAGTCCAACCATCTGTTCCAAAGTCCACTCCAACCTTCTTTATACAACAAACATATTTCAATCTTTGCCAGATGTTTTTATTTACTCCCTGAACTCAGTTTTATCCGACCCTATTTTTTACTAAAATCTATGATGGGTTGCCTAACATTTTTTTTAGATACTGTATTTTAATTTAAAGAAATATTTTTACCAAAACGAGCGATGTATAGCGTTGTTAATTGTTATCTATCTAAAGCAATACCTTATCCGACAACGTGAGGCATTTGCCCTAAATTGTGTTTAGTATTTTTATAGACTCATGTCCGTCTACAACCCTGGCTTAGGGTTAGAGTTTTCAATACCAGAATCATTCTCAGGTCACTCGAAAAACTTATAAAACCACCCGATCGGAGACAAGAGTGATTCTATAAAATTACAGTCTTTTTTTTAAATAATGAAAGCCGTTTTGCATAAAAGAGGTTTTAACTGCTGTATTTAAAAATACTATTTTTTTACAAAATGGCGGGATAATTAAGTCCGTGAAATATTCTACACGAGCCCAACTCAGACGGTGAAAATATAACTATTTAACTACTTTTAAAATACCGTAGTTAAAAAAGTAGTTACTATTTTTTTAACTACGGTATTTTAAAAGTAATTATTTTCAATTCGACTAAACCTTTTCATTCCCTATACACGGCATATCTCATTCTACATATTAGCATTTTTCGGTTTTCTTTCTTTGCGGCTTGTAGATTTATACACGCTCAACGTATTTGTCGGCTATTCTAGGTGGTTAGAATACCATTCCAGGTATAATTTTAACGGGCATTTTATGATTACAGATATTTTATAAAATGAAGATCGTCTGTTTAATTTTGTTTTTAAAAGAAAAAATAGACTCTTCCGCAGGCACGAAGCGTGGAAACGGTCAAAGATGGCGAGCGGACCGGAATGAAGGGACGAGTGGACGATCGCGGTCAGGACAATCGAGACGAAAACAATGGAAACCGAAGACGATCGCGGATCGCAAAGAGAATGAAAAATGGCGGGGAAAAAAGGTCGTGAGTGTCTGATGCTGGACGATTCCATTAATTGGTGTGATGCTTTTTCTTATTTAAACCCATCAGAAAACGGTTGAAATCTGTGAAGGGGTTTTCTTAATGAAATCAAATATCTTCTTCTTTCGTGTGAATCAGATGATTCTGGTGTTGGCATTAGTTTCCTCGATGTTTTTCTAGTTAGTTTTTGAAAAGACGTCGGGTATTTACGGGAAGGACCACGAGAAAGTTGCCAAGATCTCTAAGTGAAAGTGGTACTGTTGAACCGACTGGATTCGAACTTGGAACACCCAGGTCTTCAGTCCGTGCCGATATCCACCGTTAATGAAAATGTGATACAGAAAAGAATATTTCTACGGTATCATAACAATACGATATTGTAATGAATCACACACACAGAAACGTACACGGATGCTGGTACGCATACACATACACACACATACACACACACACACCTATATATATATATATATATATATATATATGTGTGTGTGTGTGTGTACGTGCGTATGTGTATGCACGTGTGAGCGCGCGATTATTATCCATGTATAGACCTAACGATATCTATTCAAAATCAGTATAAATTTTGGCCCTAATTTGTTATATCAAATGGACACAAACCAAAAATGGTGGCGCTACCGTCTGCGATTCATTGTCACTTTTCTGGAATAGTTTGCGTTTAATATTAAAACAATATCGGATCGATTTACAAACTTAAGCGTGACATACACAAGCTTAAGCGTGACGAACTGACGAGACTGCTATTTCAAACTTCTGCGATTTATTTTAGATCATTGAATCAAACGTTTCTAATAAAAATTTATCAATATTTTCTAACCCCATATATATATATATATATATATATATATATATATATATATATATATATATATATATATATATATATATATATATATATTCTTTCCTCAATACATACGTATTTCGTTATATAGCACACACGATTTGCGTTCATATTTTCTCGTTGATCCTTTCTAAATGGCTGATTAATATTCAAGTTTCTGGCTGGAACTGGCAGATGAACTTGCCACACTGGTTGGATACCTTAGTACTTTCGGTTCCGTCTTGAATTATCTTCTGAATACATATATACATATATATGAATAGATGAAAGGTATGAGATTAAAAATGGAAAAAGCGGAAGATCTGTGAGCTCAACGTTTCGCCCAACTGTCTTTTATCATTTTTAGCATTTTTCGTTCGCTCTTGATAAAGCCCACGTTACAGTTGGGCGAAATGTTGAGCTCAAATGTCTTCCGCTTTTTCCATTTTTAATCTCATATATATATATATATATATATATATATATATGTGTGTGTGTGTGTGTGTGTGTGTGTGTGTGTGTGTGTGCGTGCGGGTGTGTATGTTTGTGTAGATATTTAATAGATAGACAGTAAGGCACTAACACAAGCTTTTAATGTTATGCAAAAAATATGAATCGTTTCCGAAATAATTGGAAGTTTTTGTTGTTTTCTTTCTGTTATTCAATTCAATAAATTTTGCAAAAAATAAAACGAGCATGTTTCAGTAATGGCGATGTCATGGCTTCCTCGTTTGTTAAAATGGCCATGTCATGGCTTCCTCGTTCGTTAAAATGGCCATGTCATGGCTTCCTCGTTCGTTAAAATGGCCATGTCATGGCTTCCCCGTTCGTTAAAATGGCCATGTCATGGCTTCCTCGTTCGTTAAAATAACTTGCTTCAAACCATCTCTCAGTAACGTTCGTCGATTATTTTTTTTTTAAAACTCATTTCAATGGGGTCGATACAAACTCATTTAATTGATAGGATTTGAGTTGTCTTCCAGTCGCCAATAAAGCTGACAATCCGTACACGTAAAAAAAGAATGGTTTGTGATTTATGCTTAACGGCACATCAACCCCTTTTTTGTGATTTAGTACAGAAACACAGGCCCTGTTGTACCCTGTTAATTGTAACCGATTGATTGAAGGCAAGCTGATATTTTGATCAAACCGGGAAAGGGGGTGTAAGTTCATACCTTTTTCAACGATACTAATGCACGTTTGAACGCATTAGACTTGATAAGATTTGAACGCAGCTTGCCGATTTCATCGTAATTAGTCGGTATCCGACTAACCACAGCTCCTCAACTAAAAAGATGCAATCCTTAATTGAAAAATCATGGCATTTAAGATCATATTGAAAATTTAACATGTATATTATTGATATTGATATGTATTAATCTAGAAATCGTGCTTTCATATCACATGTTATTTTGATTACTAGATTATTAGAGTTTGTGATAATATTATTGCTAATAGTAGTAGTAGTAGTACTACTACTACTACTACTACTACTACTACTAATAATAATAATAATACTAATAATAATAATAATAATAATAATATTCTTAGACGTAGTTTTTTTTTATAGTAAAGTAAATTCATATGAATCAACATCAGGTACGACTTTTTTTGACTGATTCGATTCTGCTGTCGGCATTGGTTTTCCCGATTCTTTCTAGAATAATGTACTCACAGGAGGGACCACGTAAAGGTTGCCAACAATCATAAGTGAAAGTGGCGCACGTGAAACCGACTGGATTCGAACTTGGCACGCCCAGTTCGTCAGTCCGCGTCGTCATCCACTTCACGACAACCTCAAGTAGTTGTCAATAATAACAACGTCAATAATAACAACGTCAATAATAACAACGTTAATAATAACAACGTTAATAATAACAACCTCAATAAAAGTAAGTTAGTTAGTTATTAGTTAATTATAATGACGTTAATGGAAAGCGAATGATTTGATCAACAATTGATAATATGGCCGAAGTGGGGGTAGGTGCAGTGTTAGGGTTAGAGTTAGGGTTAGGGTTAGGGTCAATCTAGCATTAGTGCCTTCTGTCCAATCCCGACGTTAGTAATTCCAATCGATATTTGAATCTAGAATCTATTGAGCATAAAACAGTGATGGGATTAGAACGCGTCTCACCGGTTCTCGCCAACTGCATGGTGAAATGACAAATATTCGCAGAACCATATGAAATTAGTCAATTCTGATATCAATTTGTAATACCAATTTTGAAACTACACACACACACATATACATATATATACATATATATATATATATATATATATATATATATATATATATATATATATATATATATATATATATATGTGTGTGTGTGTGTGTGCATAAATGCTTACTTCGGTTAAGTTAAAAATTATTTTCAGCACTACAATCATATAAACCTGAAAGGAACAATTTACCACGACACCATACCCTCACACCTTACAAAAATAAGCAAAATACGTATTTTCAAATTGACTTCCTCTCATAATATTCTGTTTCAGTAAAATTCCCAAACCATGGATTTATTTTAGTCAATTTGAAAATACGTGTTTTGCTTACACTTGGCAGGGCGTGGCTGTTGTCTGACGTCATATACTGTGTCATGCTAAACACGTTCCTGTCAGCTGATAATATAAACGGAGTGCTGAAAATACAATTAGTTTACTGGAAATTGCAAAGTATTGAAAGAAATTTAAAAGTATTGAAAGAAATTTAAAAGTATTGAAAGAAATTTAAAACTATTGAAAGACATTTAAAAGTATCAAAACGTAATCTTTTTTTTTATAGTGACAAAAGTATTATTAGTCTCTTTGTTTTTTTTTCAACTCCATTAACAAAAAGTAGAGATAAATTATTAAAAGCCGGCAGAAGGTTTAGTCCCATCACTGTTGAGAGTGAAAATCATCGTTTGACTTGTATTACTAATCTTATTGTTTGAGCTGTGTGATTTCGCTAACATGTTTCGTTTTTTTTTCATTTCTCTCGCCTTTTTAATCACCGTTATAAACAACTGTTATACAAGGTAAATAATCCAATTTACTTTCTCGTTTCTCGTCAGAGCAAAGTTGCTTCCCTTGGCATAAAAACGAGACTTTTATTTCTCCGTTGAATTCATTTACAAATGAGCAAACAAACCTCGGGTGGTCGCCGGTCAATTCACACCAACTCTCTTCCCTTCTTCACGAGGCTACCCGTGTGTTAGACTCTTCTCTCCCCTTCCCCTCGGCAGCAACAGTTTACCTGTTAAATAAGCTTTGTTTACGTAGCTGTCTGTGACCTAAATTTCAATCACAGCTTTCTCGTGCAATACCATTCTTTTGTCAGTCGTGCTTTTGAACAACTGGCGTTATGAACAAAGGAATGATTCCGCTTTGTCATTACTCTCCAAAATAATTCTTTATTATTTTGTTGTTGCTTTTTATTTTGACCTCAAACCCGTCTACAGACGTTCCAGGTTCCGGGTTCCAGCCTGCGTCTTACTTAATAACATTACACAACAAACAAGACATTAATCTATGAATTATCTACAAAATAAAACAACAACACATTTTTACTCCTTACGAATATATTTAATTTCTCATTTATTTATTAATAATTTTACACTGAGATTTGATGAAAAGTTTTCGATAAATTAGAAACGGGAAGTTGTAGAATTACAAAAACGTTTGCGTTTTAGATTAGTCCGACTCGGTCGAATGCGCCATTTTGTTTTGCAAGTTAGATTGTTTTAGAAAAGGCGTTCTTTGTCTCTGAACACCGAAAGAGAATTCATTGCTGTCGTGCAGCATTTACCAATGACATTTTGTAGTAAACTGGAATATCTTTTTACGATAAAGCCAGTTTTGATTATTTCAAAGAAGTCATCTTAACTGGATTATTTGAATAATAATCTTAATTATCAGAAGGTTTTTGTGGTGAACACAAGTCGTAGCTAAAAATTAAGAAGATGATAAGTAGATCAAAAAAGATTAAAGAAAAAATTGAAAATAAAAATAAGCATTTCGGTCTTTGAATTTAGGATCGATTGTGTGAGCCTCTCTCTTCGAAAATGTACACGATCTCACAATTCTATGATGAGCGATCAAAACTGTTATATCGAAATGGTGTAACAAAAATATATGATCCAATAAAAGCTTCTTTTTCTCGATGGTCGATCACAAAATGTTCCAACTGCCGATTTCGATAAACTACGTATAGACTAATTTATTCCATAATATATATATATATATATATATATATATATATATATATATATATATATATATATATATATATATATACCTTAAGAGGGTTTTATTTATCAGTTATTAAATAACACCATCTGAGTACAAACGATTTAGTAGAATATATCGAATTCCAGTGACTTGGGGTTAATCGAAGAAAACAACACGCACTCAAAATGGCACAACTACTGAATTATTGCTTATTACTGTTGTTTCGGATTTTTTATTGTTCTAACTCAGATTTCGATGGCCATCAAAATGGCTCCTCGTGCCATGCAACCATTTTTGATTACATAATACTAAAATACCAACTCAATTGTAGCCGATTATATTGCAAAGCGTGTACTAAAACATAACTGTTACTCTACCCATAGTTTATGGAGTGGGGAGTTCATACCTTTTCAAACGTGACAGACTGGATTTGAACCCCGTTTGGCAATTCTAAAGTCGGCGTAAGTAATAATTACGCATGCTACATCCTTCTCCACATCAATTGGAAGATGCAGCTAACCGAATAGTTACCGATGCGGACATTGAAATCGGCAACTCGGGTTCAAATCCAGTCAAAACCATAAGATTCACTTACGTACGAATACCGTTAGGACAGGTATTAACCCTCGAATTACACCTCACTATTGGCAAATTAGCAGCTTCTATTCAATCAATTGTTAGCTAGTTTGTTACGGCATTACATAATCGATCGGCTTGATATACGGTAAAGCAGAGAAAACCCAATCCATTGAAATGCAGTGACATTCAGGAACCATCGAAAGATGAGAGAGAGACGAAGCGAAGGAAAAGGAATCACGTTTTTGATAGTCGATATAGTCATTAGTATTAGAATTAGTTTTAGTAGTAGTAATAATAATAGTAATAATAGTAATAATAGTAATAATAGTAATAATGATAGTAATAATAGTAGTAATAGTAATAATAATAGTAATAATAATAGTAATAATAATAGTAATAATAGTAGTAATAGTAGTAATAGTAATAATAATAGTAATAATAGTAATAATAATAGTAATAATAATAGTAATAATAATAGTAATAATAGTAGTAATAGTAATAATAGTAGTAATAATAGTAATAATAGTAATAATAATAGTAATAATAGTAATAATAGTAGTAATAGTAATAATAATAGTAATAATAGTAATAATAGTAATAATAGTAGTAATAATAGTAATAATAGTAATAATGATAGTAATAATAGTAGTAATAGTAATAATAATAGTAATAATAATAGTAATAATAATAGTAATAATAGTAGTAATAGTAATAATAGTAGTAATAATAGTAATAATAGTAATAATAGTAATAATAGTAGTAATAATAGTAATAATAGTAATAATAGTAGTAATAGTAATAATAATAGTAATAATAGTAATAATAGTAATAATAGTAGTAATAATAGTAATAATAGTAATAATAATAGTAATAATAGTAATAATAGTAGTAATAGTAATAATAGTAATAATAGTAGTAATAGTAATAATAGTAATAATAGTAATAATCACTTGGATTCTAACATCAGTTGTCACCAGTGATTTATTGCTCATAAAAACCGGTGACTTTCCCTGGAACTTGAGTGACAGCAAGTCTTCCTAGATTTCCAGTATTCACCGTTCCATTCCACTACAATTGTAGCTCGCTTGGTGTTCTCGTACCAGATTTTTCCAGTGACGCCTGGTGCTTTTTCCCTGTGATCTGCGTGACAATAAGCCTTTTCATTATGATTATTAATTATTATTAATATTATTATTATTGTTTGTTTTTTTCTCTGGGCTTTGCGGTTCGTAGCAAAAGCTTTAAAAACTAAATATTAGATACACCTTCACCTCCCCCCCCCTCCAAGACAATACCCCTCTCATTTACAAAAGAGGGAAGAAGAGATTCAATTACCGTTTCATGTGGTGACCCCCACACGTGGAGGGAGTTGAAGTTATTTTTCTAACTAGCTCAGACCGTCGAAAAGCACTAGACCCCCAGATTAGGCCGACGTTAGAACAAATCTTGCCTTCGATGGGGGGGGGGGGGGGCGGAAGTAACAAATCTATTATTTTTGTTCGTTCTTTTAAAACGTTTTAGTCAAACTAATTCTTAATAGTTTTGTGTGTGAAATTTCTTCTTTTTTTTTTTCACTTTCAAAAAAATAAATCCGTTTATGTTATTTCTTTAAAATCGAAGTTAAAGTTACTTGTTCTTCCTGTGTGGCTACTAAATGGTACCATCACCCTTGCCAACCTTTACCTGTCGGTAAAACGTGTTGTAATCTACCTCCCAAGCTTATCCTGCGTTTCTTCTCGGCCACTGCTGGTTAATTCTAATTCTTTCTTTTTTTTTTTACCGTTTCCTGAAACCGCTTTCAAATTTTCAAATTTTCAAATTTTCAAATTTAAATATTAACAAACCTTTTGAAGCGTGAGTTTTAGGTAGTGAGTGTTGAAAGTATTCAATTATAGACATTTTGATGCAGAAGTCGGCAGATCGCACAGGGATTTACCATATTTCCTCGCATATAAAACGCACGTCTATAGTGTTGAAATGATCGGACGGCTGGGGCGATTATGCTGTCTCAAATCTGACGGATTTATAACCACGTGTCTGTCTTTCGAGGCTCAGAATTGTCAGCTTAATGAAGTTTATTCTACTACACTTTGATTCAATAGCTCCCAATAAAACAACACATAATTCATAGCAAACGCAGTAAAATTAAATTCTCTACCGACCCGTATACTTTAAACGTGTGGAAACTGTTTGTAAGAATTTTTGATTCCATAATATTATTTTGATAATCGGGTGTCTTATCGACACACGAAAACCAAAATGGCGGCCGAAGTGATGGCTTAACTTCGCTTAACTTCATGCTGAAAAGATAGAAGAAAAAAATACCCTACCACTAACCTTAACACACGATAATATTAAAGGTGTCACTCCTGTTTGTCACTCCTGTTTGTTACGACAGCAGATGTCACTACTTCGGGACTTATTTTTGAAATTACGAACTTGCCCTGAGCTATGGAAACGTACGTTCAATTAATCGTAGATAATGAATCACTTACAATATGTATGGTGTCATTATCGACGTACATTATCTTAAAGGAAGTACCGTTCGTAGCCATTTTGATTCTGAACAGGCACTAGTACATAACTGGAGCGGAAGCGAGTAAGGGCCGAAAATGCAGAAGCAAAGTATCTGGATCTTACTCGCTTCCGCTCCGGTTATATTTAGTTTCTGTCCAGCATCAAAATTGCTACAGCGAATTATTTTACTCAATCACTATTTATGGCAAAGTAAATTGCTTTAAACTTCATTTAAATATTATTTTTTTAACGCAAATAGGTCTCAAGGTAGTAGGCAAGCAAAATAAATTGTTTTTAACAAATTTTAACTAATTTTAACTAATTTCCCAACGGTATTTTCTTTTTAAAATAATTTATGTTTCTAATAGTAATCATTACCGGTGTTTGATATTAAATAAACCCCTAAAGAGTTGAGTTGCCGTTAAACGGACAAACAAAACCGACTTATTTCAATAAAATTTAAAATTACTTAAAACAGTGACTAGCAATTAAAAGTAATTGAGTTTGAATTATTAACTTTTCCTTGAAGCAGACATTTTTTTAAAAATGTCTTACGATAATAAAGAAATAATTGCGTCTAAGTGTATATTCCAAAATTACACCCGAGTGTATATTCCAAAATTAGGTCCGGGTGTATATTTCAAAATTACTCCCGGGTGTATATTCCAAAATTACGCCCGGATGTATATTCCAAAATTAGGTCCGGGTGTATATTTCAAAATTACTCTCGGGTGTATATTCCAAAATTACGCCCGAGTGTATATTCCAAAATTACGCCCGAGTGTATATTCCAAAATTACGCTCGAGTGTATATTTCAAAATTAGGTCGGGGTGTATATTCCAAAATTGAATGCGCATTTCCTTAACGGAAGATGACATTTCGGTTAAATCGATATAAAGATTCGATCTGTAGTGAGGTTGATAACAAACATACAACGGTCGAGTAAAACATAACCTCCTTGGCCGAGGTAAGTAAAGTGGTCGACCGTAGTCGAGGGTAACCTGAAGATTCCCTTTAAATTAGCTATTACACCGAGATGTAGGGGAGGGCGTAACTTCTTTCTTAGGATTACTCCACCTATCCTTAATCGTCACCTTATAACGCTGAGTGTTTAAGCAAACAGGGGTCAAATACCATTCTTTGATTCTTTGGTATGCCTCGACCACAGATTGAACCCTAGTCTTCCGATCCATTAGAGAACACCCTAACCAGACGGGCTGAGATAATCGTGCGTTTTATATGCTAGAAAATACAGTAATACAGCCATACGCTTTGCAAATAGGCGTTGACATCATTTGATGAGTAAAAGTCTTCTACCTCCATCACTGAAAGCAATGCACCTTTTTCTTCTTGTCTAAATTAAAATGGAACTTTTTCTAGTTTCATATCAGTCTTCTAATAACAGGTTTCAAATTATGTAAAAAAAAATGTCTCCGTTTTACATTTAAACGATATATGGGAACAAATTATTTATTTAGTTTAGTTTGAATATTTAGTTCCAGTAAGAAACAATGGAATGGTCCATTTCGTTCTTACCGAGATATCCACGGAGTTATCTCTCCATACATCGATATTATAATTCTGCAAAATTCTTCGTTAAAACGAATATTATCAATCTGCCATTTTCTATTCTTAATTAACGAACTGATCTGAAGGTGCCAGCAAGAAACGCTTTTGCAAAATAAAACGCAATTACGTACAACAAAGACATGAGGTTCAATTTTCAAAACGTGAACAAATATTTTGATAAATATGACGTCATTGTGAATAAAATAAAATTATGTTAATGCTCTAAATGTTATGAAACCGGAAGTAGACGATAAATTTTATCAAACCGGAAGTAGACGATCGCTGCCATTTATTTGACGAAAACCGATTAAAAGTAAAAAATAGACATTTTCAGTTTTAATAAATAAACACTTCGACATTAAATACAAGGTGTTCATAAAGTCTCTTTACATTTTTTATTTATTTTGTGCCTTCTCTTGAGGAGTGGCCATTTTATAGTTCACTTAGCAGTTGTCCTTCCATTAACAACATATCTGAAATACAAAATATTATTATTAATAAAAACTTGAATAAACACTGATTAAAACAAAAAAGTCAAGATATCCCAAGCGTCTTCATAACAATTTTTTCAAATTGTAAACAGACTTGACGGACACCCTTGTATATCTGAGTAGAATTTTATTCCCAAACCCAGCAAATTCTGGTGTCAAATTTTGATAATCAATTCGATTCAATGGAGTTTTTGTTTCTTTTTCTTTTCATAAATGAGAGAACTAATCTGATGTTCACTCATTTCAAATGATACCGCGTAATTTACACGAGTCCCTCAAGTTTATAAATAAATTTCAAATCAAAATTCGAGTTATTTTGTTATTGACACCATTATTATACATTATAGAACGGATGACGTCATTTGATACGTGTCGGCATTTTTATACCCACCTTTAAAAAAACAGTTTCTAATTCGAAAAAAAAAATGAATTATTCCTCATAGGTGACTTTTGTGAGGTCACTTCATTATAGTCGAAAATGACCTCTCTATACGAATTGAAAATTGAGACCAACGCCATTATCTGCAATAGTACAACCCTAAGTCCAACCATACTTGAAACTAGTCTATTTAGTCTGACTATAAACATATACTATCAAATACTTATCTGGCACTAGTCGAGGACACGTCCTTGACACTCAGTCCGGTAGTAGCTTTGTTGCTGTTAGACTGAGGCATGGTTCTGTTCAGTTCTAAAGGGTCCACCTTCCCAGGCTTTACCTTCTTTCTGAGAAGGGGTTAGTTTATTGCTAATCACATGGGGCTCCCCTACCGGGGAATGCCGACGAGGTTTCACGTGCATTTTTTGTAGGCCAGAGTGCGCTAATCCTGGTGCGCTGGCATTTCAAAACCACACTTGAACTTGTGTCCAAGCTCCTCTGGAGAGGAGGTAAATAAATATGCTATCAATATTATGAGTTGCTCTTGCATAATTTCGATATAATTATTAGAAGACTTTTATGAAAACAGGAAAGATTAAATAAGCCATTTACGAGAATAAGAAGTTAGGGTTAGGGTTAGGTAAGATGTCGACTTTAAATGACACACATTTAAGTATTTTAATCGAGTCGAATCATTGTTTTTTTTGGGGGGGGGGGTTATGTAGAAATTTTTAAACTATGCTACACAGCCAGTCTGCCATAGTTGGCTCCATCATATTATGTTATGTAAAGAAGAGCATTGCCTGATGTATCGGTTGCCGAGATGCCCAAAAATAATTTCTGCCAATTTCTGCATTTGAATCTGGTCGGACGTACACAACATGCTTCTCTCTTCCTCTCCCCCCTCCTTTTAATAAAAGATTTTATCGTTCAACTTTGGGGAGAAAAAATCTTCAGATTATCATCGACTGAGCAACCAATTTTCATATTATGAAAAAAAAAAAAAAAAACTTTGAAGACATTCGTTCATTATTTTGAGGGGTGTTCAGTTTTGCATATAAAACGCTTGAATTTTCAACAAAATGATACCGTTTACAAACGCCTATTCGGTATTTCGAGTATGGGAATGATTTTACGTTGAACTCACGCAGCATACTGAATGCACCTCGAAAAAATTGAACGGGGAAGGTTTTCAAAATGATTTATTTTTAATCTGAAAATTTGATGTGCAATCGATGTAGCAATCTGAAGATTTAACCAGAAAAATTAAGAGGTAAAAAATTATTCAGGAAAATATAAACGGGAATCATTTTATGCTAAACTGACATAGTAAAAAAAAACACCCTTCCGGATCAAAATTTGAACAAGTCTGGATCAAAATTTAAACAGGTCCGGATCAAAATTTGAACAAGTCTGGATCAAAATTTGAATAAGTCTGGATCAAAATTTGAACAAGTCCGGATCAAAATTTGAACAAGTCTGGATCAAAATTTGCACAAGTCTGGATCAAAATTTGAACAAGTCTGGATCAAAATTTGAACAAGTCCGGATCAAAATTTGAACAAGTCTGGATCAAAATTTGAACAAGTCTGGATCAAAATTTGAACAAGTCTGTTTTTCTTTAATATGTCAATACACACACAAACACACACACACATATATATATATATATATATATATATATTATCTAAAAGTTGTCTACTTAATAGATAATAATCCGAAATTTTTTTTTATTATTAAATAACAGAATATAAAGATGGGGGATGGTAGAAACATGTCGTGTACGTCCAACTGAGTTTTTTCTTCCATATATGAGTTGTTATATTTAATTTGTTATCTTTGGTTTTATCTTTCGTACACTCACCGCTTGAACCCCGAAGTCATTTATCGAATGGTTACTGTAATCACGAATCTATTCAATAGGTCATATTGAACTATTACTAGCATGCGACATATTCAGGTTACATCAAACTCTTTATAGTAATAAAGTGTCTATTTTGGTATGATACATTATTGAATGCTTGGATATTCCATACTTTTGGGTTTCTTAGGCAATCGCAATTGAGAGGCAGCGTTGGATTTCGCTTGATAAATGGGTTGTACGCGTTTTGAAGAAAGGTCGCTGTCTCTCAATTGCGACTGCCCAAAAAACTCAAATATATGGAGCATCACTTTTTTAAATGATGTATAATACTGAAATAAACACACACACATACACACGCACACGCACACGCGTACCCCCCTTTCTCTCTCTCTCTCTCTCTCTCTCTATATATATATATATATATATATATATATATATGAGAAAGATATGTATATATATATATATATATATATATATGTATAGATATAGATATATATGTATATAGATATATATATATATATATATATATATATATATATGTGTGTGGTATATATATATATATATATATATATATATATATATATATATATATATATATATATATATATGTATATATAGATATATAGATATATGTATATATAGATATATATAGATATATATATATACATATATGTATATATAGAAATATGTATATATATATATATATATATAAATATATATATGTAGATATATATGTATATATAGATATGATTATATATATATATATATATATATATATATATATATATATATATATATATATTATAAATTCTTTCAAGTTCGCACAAAGGTTTACGACTAGAGCTCGTTTTACATGATATAACCCTAGCTCATTCAAAAAAAAAAACATTTAATTCACAAACAATTGTTTCTGTCCTATTTTAGTTAATATACACATTTATGGTATACAAAATTTACCAAAAATTCACAAAGAGGTTTCATCATCGCATAACAGACCACAGTCCGACTGAAAAAAAAACCCAAACAAGATGCGTCCAATATTCATTTTATTAATAAAATATATATTTAATTTTATATTATATTTTCATATCCTTTTATCACTCCAATCAAAAAGGAAACGTTGCTTAAACAACATTTAAGCAACGTTTTCGTTTTTACTGTGGTGTGTTATGCACTGATGAAGCCTCTTTGTACATTTTTGGTAAATTTTGTTTACTATAAATGTGTATATTTACGAAAATTGGCAGAAACAATTGTTTGTAAATAATTTTTTTTTAATCAACTACGACTATATCATGTGATTTATATATATATATATATATATATTTATATATAGATATATTTATATATAGATATATTTATATATTTATATATATATATATATATATATATATATATATATATATATATATATATATATATATATATATATATATGTCTTCCTCTTACCAGTACTTCCAGTAATTCATACTTACAAGAAACAATTTCACATATAACACGCAAACAATTTCACATATAACACGCAAACAATTTCACATATAACACGCAAAAAGCATCATTAATGTTTTCAAATGTGTATGCCGTGTCCAAGGTGTTAAAATTTTAATCCGAGTTTCCGGCCTTAAAATTTCCTCCAAAATACATTTCAACCTTTTTTTCTACTTCCTTTGAAAGTCGTTTCCTAAACGACGTAGTTGTCTGCCAGTGTTATATAGCCATTTATATAGCCATTTATATAGCCATTTATATAGCCATTTATGTAGCCATTTATATAGCCATTTATATAGCCATTTATGTAGCCATTTATGTAGCCATTTATGTAGCCATTTATGTAGCCATTTATATAGCCATTTATGTAGCCATTTATATAGCCATTTATGTAGCCATTTATGTAGCCATTTATATAGCCATTTATGTAGCCATTTATGTAGCCATTTATGTAGCCATTTATGTAGCCATTTATGTAGCCATTTATGTAGCCATTTATGTAGCCATTTATATAGCCATTTATGTAGCCATTTATATAGCCATTTATGTAGCCATTTATGTAGCCATTTATGTAGCCATTTATATAGCCATTTATGTAGCCATTTATATAGCCATTTATGTAGCCATTTATATAGCCATTTATGTAGCCATTTATGTAGCCATTTATATAGCCATTTATGTAGCCATTTATATAGCCATTTATGTAGCCATTTATGTAGCCATTTATATAGCCATTTATATAGCCATTTATGTAGCCATTTATGTAGCCATTTATATAGCCATTTATATAGCCATTTATGTAGCCATTTATGTAGCCATTTATGTAGCCATTTATATAGCCATTTATGTAGCCATTTATGTAGCCATTTATGTAGCCATTTATATAGCCATTTATATAGCCATTTATGTAGCCATTTATGTAGCCATTTATGTAGCCATTTATGTAGCCATTTATATAGCCATTTATATAGCCATTTATATAGCCATTTATATAGCCATTTACGAGCGAGCAGAATGTTTGCTCTTTTTATCCTCTCCTGCGGACGTTGGTGGTACGGGTGACGTTGTTTTCTTGTTTTCTCTCTCGAATAACTAGCATATATAAAGAATGGAACGACCGCCACTGTAATCTTAACTACATGGGATATCCACTTCCCTTTCAGCTAGGAGTTGGTCCAGAAGGGTCACGATAGTTTTACCGTCACTGTCTAGCGGAACCATCCATTATTATGTTTGATCTCTCACTTTTATAATGACAGACTGTAATAGAACGTTTATCTAACTCGAGCATTTACTCAGCAGACGACATCGAAGTTTCAAATGAAAATGCATTTTATTGGTCTACGCTGAAAAAGGAATTAAACAGCTAGTAGTCAGTCGTTAGGGTTATGGTTAGGGTTAGGGTTAGGGTTATAAAGTCCGGCATAAACGGGCAGTCAATCTTAAGGTTAGCATTTTTGTTATAGTTCCTCTCCAGGGAATTGAAGAAAACTACCGCAAAAATGTGACTGTGATACAAAGTAAATTTTATTGTAGAAAATATACTTGTGCCCTCCCTCCATTCGGGGCTGAATCTTTCACTTAGGATTGACCCTCTCCCCTTCTAGGCTGCACCCATTCCCTGGAATTGAGTAATGCTATTCCCATTGGTAATACCCTAGTGACGTTGTCTGCTTCTGGTCCCCTGCAGTTCTCCTTCATCGTGTAATGCCCTCCATCCCCTTTCATCATTCGGTTTGTCAACCCTGCTTTATCCTCACATATTACACAAAACAGAATCGAATTAAATTATTTTACTTTTTAATAATCCGAATATTTTCTTCATCTTATATTTCACCATAACAAAGTTTCCGGACCGGAAATCCAACTGTTCCATGAAATCTAATATTATTCCGTGTATTCGTACGCAATTCGTAGCATCAGCCAAAAGGAAGCTCATATTTCATTGGACTTGCTGTGTTTTTGCAGTCACCTTACCAATTTGTTTTTAACCGTTCATAGAACTGCAATCACTAATGGCACCATTGTTAGCTTGTGTTCCATAATGGGCTTCCTTTAGTTCTCTGCCCAGGTTCAGACAATCTAGTCTGACTCTAGATCATCGACCGGAAGTGAAAAGAATCACATTTAACGTATTTAATAGAACCACATCCGGTCTGCTTGCATGTATTGTGTGATCTATTTTAATCTCAACGTCCGATAGCATATTACGCATTCTGTAGAAACAACACCTTTCACACCTTCCTCGTATATTTTTCTTCATTTTATTTACGATAGGGTTTAGCACAACGGTTCGCTTCAGAAGCTCTGGAATATCTAGAAATGTCCTCTCAATCATCAAATCATTTCTCTCTAATTGCTCCATAAAAGTACTTGTTGACGGGCAGAAGTCTGAAGCACGTAGTATCAACGCCGGTGTGCCTCAAAGATCCATTCTGGACCCAACTCTCTTCCTGATCTCCCAAATCATTTTCTGAAATCATTAGAATAAGTAATTTGGTAGGGAGGGGGTAGGTTTAGGGTTCAGATGGGTTAGGGTTAGGGTTAGGGGTTAGGGTTAGGGTTAGGGTTAGGGTTAGGATTAGGGTAAGGGTTAGGGTTAGGGTTAGGGTTAGGGGTTAGAGTTAGGGTTAGGGTTAGGGGTTAGGGTTAGGGTTAGGGTTAGGGTTAGGGTTTAGGGTTAGGGTTAGGGTTAGGGTTAGGGGTTAGGGTTAGGGTTTAGGGTTAGGGTTAGGGTTAGGGGTTAGGTTTAGGGTCAGGGTTTAGGGTTAGAGTTATGGTTAGGGTTAGGGGTTAGGGTTAGGGTTAGGGTTAGGGTTAGGGTTAGGGTAAGGGTTAGGGGTTAGGGTTAGGGGTTAGGGGTTAGGGTTAGGGTTAGGGGTTAAGGTTAGGGTTAAGGTTAGAGTTAGGGTTAGGGTTAGGGGTTAGGGTTAGGGTTAGAAGTTAGGGTTAGGGTTAGGGTTAGGGGTTAAGGTTAGGGTTAGGGTTAGAGTTAGGGTTAGGGTTAGGGGTTAGGGTCAGGGTTAGGGTTAGGGTTAGGGTTAGGGTTAGGGTTAGGGGTTAGGGTTAGGGGTTAGGGTTAGGGTTAGGGTTAGGGTTAGGGTTCAGATAGGTGAGATGACCGGCGATACATTTCCTTCGTTCCAACCACAAGAAGATGTGGCACACAGCCGGAAGGTTAGGGGGAAACCATCACACCAGAAGTGGGTGCATTTTTGGCTCCGTAAAAATAGACTGAGCAGCCGCGTCGACATTCTCCGGTAGTGGCACCTCAGATGATTGAAAATAAACCAACCTTTTTTTAAAGAGAGAAGGTAAAGTCTGGGAGTGTGCACCGCCTATGACTGAATAGGACCATACCTCATCCCGACAAAAGAAGGTCTGCTCACCGGCAAGATAGGCCCTCTCTGCCAGAATCATGCAAAGGGCGTGAACACCTCGGCTCGCATGAACACAGTCGGCGAACCAAACGCAATGAATGAACGCCCAAGAATTTGGCGGAGTGTGAGTGTTGATCGGTCATCCATTTTTAGATAGAATTAAAGCGTAGTATCTGTTTTATTCTCGATCAGTGAAGAGGAAATCATTCTGGATTGGGGCGATTTTTTATGTTTGTTCCAATCCAGGCTGCCCCTTTTTTGGGAGCTAGATTTTCACCACATTAAAAACCTACCTTATTTCTAACTCTACCCTCGTGGGGGGAAGAGCAAGTAAATAGTGACCCTTTTTTATGTTCATGACAAAGCACTCCGGGAGGTGGGTAAGAAGTGGGTTGAGAAAAAACGAGTTACGATTTTTTTTTTTTTTTTTTTTACATGATTCACCCCAAACAAGGCAGGCCGCCACTGTAAACGTAAGGGGCTACTGAGAAAAAGTAAAAGGGGAGAAGGATTGGTGGTTCAGCTTAAATTGGGATCTGAGCAGCGAGATGTCTGTTTACATTAGTTTTAAATTTCTGCATGTCAGTACTGTCGGGGAAACAGGGGGCAGGGAGGGAGTTCCAGAGACCAGCAGCACGAGGAAAGAAATTTTAATGTAGGCACAGAAATATTCCCATATTATTTGTATTAGAATAGGAGGTGACGGGGGTTAAGTGGATAACGACACGGACTGAAGACCTGGATGTCCAAAGTTCGAATCCAGTCGATTCCACAGCACTACTTTCACTTAGGGATGTTGGCAACCTTCTCGTGGTCCTTCCCGTAAGTACCCGATTTGAGAATGGAGAAAAGATTAATCATATTCTATTTTATCTAAGTTGTGGAAAGAGGAGCATCTACTAGGATCTTATTCTATACCAGCAGGGTTACCCAGCGTTGTCCGGTGCCACTAAAAACAAAATAGAAGAGGTTAAAAAGGGTAACATATTTCTATTAAACATTCTATATCTCTACCTCTCTCTATATGTCCTTCTATCTTTCTTTCTCTCTTCCCCCTCCCCAGTATTCCCCCTCCGTCTTTCCGATCCCCTATTTATCCTCCGCCTATATAGAATAAAAAAATAAAATAAAACTGAGGAGGTCTCCAGAGCACTACTAAAGCTATTCCGAATTTCTTGTCATCCCTTTTCCCCTTTGAATAGAAATAGTCCTAAGGTAACGTTAAAAACGATAAATAAAATCCAGATTTAGCGTCTAATAATTTTGAAATGAGTCGGTATTTTCTTTCAAATTTAGTACATAATAAAATTGCAAAAGCCTGAAAACCCGACGCCTTTACGAAACCTGCCCCAGTTGACCCTCAAAGAATGAATAATGTTTTTTAACTTTTATATATTATTTACACGGTCAAAGCTGATCAAGAAAATACCAACTTTGTGGCTCTTTGTTTTGTAGTTTTTACTTTTAACTGGACACACACATACACACACAGGCAGCTGACCGTTATAATAGACTCTCAGACTTCGCTCGTTCGCTATCGGTTCGCAATTTAATTCTTATACATTACTTTAAATCATTGAAACGAAACTAATCGATAAGAAAAAGAAGACCCAGCTCCTTCTCTCTCTCTTTCTCTCTCTCTCTCTCTTTCTCTCTCTCTCTCTCTCTTTCTTTCTCTGTTTCTCCCTTTCTCTTTCTCTCGCTCGATAAGAAAAATACAAAACAAATCAATAAGAAAAAGAAGTCAAAACTCTCTCTCCCTCCATTTTAATACTTCTTCTTTCGTGTGAATCAGATGATTCTGGTGTTGGCATTAGTTTCCCCGATGTTTTTCTAGTTAGAAATCTTTCTGAAAAGACATCGGGTACTTACGGGAAGGACCACGAGAAGGTTGCCAACATCCCTAAGTGAAAGTGGTACTGTGGAACCGACTGGATTCGAACTTTGGACATCCAGGTCTTCAGTCCGTGTCGTTATCCACTTTACCCCCGTCACCTCCTATCCTAATACAAATAATATGGGAATATTTTTGTGTCTACATTAAAAGTTAAAGGAATTCTTAACTTTCTCTTTTTATTTTTATTATCACATATTTTAAGATTAAACATCCCCTCCTTTGCTCATAAAAAGTAAATTTGCATACGTAATTATTGAAGCGAGCCGGACACACATACGTTCACACTTATTATATAGATTCCCCCCCTAAAACGAATATAACATATTTTTCGATTTGGTTGGTCTTCTGAATTTGACGGTTATTCACATTTGTGTTTATTTTTTTATACGTATCTGTAATCTCCATGTCTGTTAGACTATACCATTATTTTTTAAATCTAATTTTTGCCATCAAATTTAAACTCAACGATGTTAGATTTGATGGATAGTTTAGCAGCATACACTTTTATTGTCCGGTAGAGAACGACGGAGTGATTGACGCTGCAACATCTTAATGTGTTGCTCTTTCAGAAGAATGTGTTCATCTCTTTAATTGTTTTGAACAAATGTGATTGGTAGCATTGATGAGTGTTCCCTTCAAGCGCAATGTGACATGAAGTCGTTTAACGATGGTATGACCAGCTCCCACGATGGTGAGGGCACGCTAGCTCAGTGCAAAACTAGCAAAGAACGAACCCGTAGGTATGAGTGTTTCAGGCGACTGACAATTAACCAAGCCCCTCCTGAAAAAGAGGGCAATGCCTGGGAGGGTGAACCTCCTAGGTCTGAGCCGAACCATAACTCCTTCCGACGAGAAGGGAGTCTGGAGCCACGCTGGTCAGACACATAAATGCCAGGACGATGCCAAGGCGAACCTCGGCTTATATGAACACCCAACGTAGGAACGCATACTACACTATGCTCATAATCTAAAGTGGCAAATCAAGGTTTTTTATAATCGAAGTCACTTTTAAAAAAGTTGCCGTTTTGTTTACAAACAATAGTAATACTTCAAGTTAGCTGATGATAGTGCTGGCGTTCATATCGCTTGGTAAACAGCTAGATACACGAAAAAACATAAAGAAACATAGTTCCCCCCACCTATTTTTACACATACAGAATTTAATAGATTTTAATAGATTTTAATAGAGAATTTAATAGAGATTTTTTCCTTCAGAATAGATTTTAATAGATTTTAATAGAGAATTTAATAGAGATTTTAATCCGTCAGAATAGATTTTAATAGATTTTAATAGAGAATTTAATAGAGATTTTTTTCCGTCAGAATAGATTTTAATAGATTTTAATAGAGAATTTAATAGTGATTTTAATTCTGTCAGAATAGATTTTAATAGATTTTAATAGAGAATTTAATAGAGATTTTAATCCGTCAGAATAGATTTTAATAGATTTTAATAGAGAATTTAATAAAGATTTTAATTCTGTCAGGATAGATTTGAATAGATTTTGATAGAGAATTTAATAGAGATTTTAATAGAAAATTTGTTCATCTTTTATCAGCATTATGAAACAAGAACAACTTATTACAAATTTCATCATTGAATTCATTCAGAAAAAAAAACCCGTTGTCGTCTTTTTTTTCATTAAACACAATACTAATATTTTGGTCAGCTTTTCCTGTCGCTTATGCTCGCTTGATTATACATTGAATTACCTCCCTTAGTGTTATATGCAAATGACTAAATGACTTGCTATCGCTATCTATATAAAGTTAGGTATTTGCATGTGTTTATATATACAGGATTCACTCCTAAACTAATTAAAATATCATTATGTATTTTGGAACATAGCTGATGGATGTAAGGGGTTGCACTGTAGGCTATATTTAGTTAGATTTAGTTTCATGCAAATGGGGTAAAAAAAAACGGGGGAATCCCTTCGTAAAAATTCAGCTACCTCTGATTTTTATGAAATTTTAACACTAAATATTCGACATCAGTTCAAAACTATTTCCCAAATTTCAGTTTATTTAGAGTATTTTAAAGGGTTCTGGTGGTGACATCATCTGGGACTCATCTCACATTTGGAAATTCAAATATTTTAAAGGGTTCTGATGGTGACATCATCTGGGACTCATCTCACATTTGGAAATTCAAATATTTTAAAGGGTTCTGGTGGTGACATCATCTGGGACTCATCTCACATTTGGAAATTCAAATATTTTAAAGGGTTCTGATGGTGACATCATCTGGGACTCATCTCACATTTGGAAATTCAAATATTTTAAAGGGTTCTGATGGTGACATCATCTGGGACTCATCTCACATTTGGAAATTCAAATATTTTAAAGGGTTCTGATGGTGACATCATCTGGGACTCATCTCACATTTGGAAATTCAAATATTTTAAAGGGTTCTGATGGTGACATCATCTGGGACTCATCTCACATTTGGAAATTCAAATATTTTAAAGGGTTCTGATGGTGACATCATCTGGGACTCATCTCACATTTGGAAATTCAAATATTTTAAAGGGTTCTGGTGGTGACATCATCTGGGACTCATCTCACATTTGGAAATTCAAATATTTTAAAGGGTTCTGATGGTGACATCATCTGGGACTCATCTCACATTTGGAAATTCAAATATTTTAAAGGGTTCTGATGGTGACATCATCTGGGACTCATCTCACATTTGGAAATTCAAATATTTTAAAGGGTTCTGATGGTGACATCATCTGGGACTCATCTCACATTTGGAAATTCAAATATTTTAAAGGGTTCTGATGGTGACATCATCTGGGACTCATCTCACATTTGGAAATTCAAATATTTTAAAGGGTTCTGGTGGTGACATCATCTGGGACTCATCTCACATTTGGAAATTCAAATATTTTAAAGGGTTCTGGTGGTGACATCATCTGGGACTCATCTCACATTTGGAAATTCAAATATTTTAAAGGGTTCTGATGGTGACATCATTTGGGACTCATCTCACATTTGGAAATTCAAATATTTTAAAGGGTTCTGGTGGTGACATCATCTGGGACTCATCTCACATTTGGAAATTCAAATATTTTAAAGGGTTCTGATGGTGACATCATCTGGGACTCATCTCACATTTGGAAATTCAAACATTTGTATTAAATTATATCCAATTTCCTGAGTTTCAATTTCTTCTTTAGGCATTTTAGATATTTTCTAGAATCAAAATCATGTAATAGATTTTGATCAAAATTAGAAAGAAGGATTCTAGACATAAAGTTTAGTATCATTATATCTTGATTTTAATCTTCGTAAGGGCACATAAAAGTGGTGCAAAACTGTTCTGTTCGAGAAATTAGTCCGTGTGGTAACCTACGAAAATGGGGTTGAAACGTTGCAACAATGACACTTTCTTATCCGGGAGGCTGAGAAATACATGATGATGATGATGATGATGATGATGATGATGATGATGATGATGATGATGATGATAGATAGATAGATAGATAGATAGATAGATAGATAGATAGATAGATAGATAGATAGATAGATAGATAGTCCTAGAGGTCGAGTTGGCAACGAACCCTAGACAACCAATTTCAGTAGTTCATACATTCGATAAGATATATTTTTCTTTTTTTTTAACTGTTGGACACGGCTCACATATTTCAAAAACATTGATTAAAAGAAAACGCTTAATGTGTGCGAATGCGAGGGGTATATATATATATATATATATATATATATATATATATATATATATATAGTGTGTGTGTGTGTGTGTGTGTAGATTTCAATATTGCGTTGAGAATCCGAATAAAAGAGCTCAATGTACCTTAAACAGACCAAAACAGAATTATTAAAAGGAAAAAACTATACACACATTAAGGTTGTATACATTATAAATTATTTCGACCCTTTAATTAGGTCTCATCAGACGTCAAAAAAACAAAAATGATTTTTTTTTTGACGTGGTTGTTTATACGTCTGAGGAGACCTAATTAAAGGGTCGAAATAATTTATAATGTATGCAACCTTAATGTGTGTATAGTTTTTTCCTTTTAATAATTATCTCTCTCTCTCTCTCTCTCTCTCTCTCTCTATATATATATATATATATATATATATATATATATATATATATATATATATATATATATACAGATAAAATGTTTGGTATATGGAATATTAGATAAGCATATGAACACACTAATTAAAAATAATAACACAGACATATCTCTAAAGCAAACCGATATTTCGTTCGTGTCAAACGACCTTAACATTTGGTCGTTTGACACGAACGAAATATCGGTTAGCTAGATAGAACTAAAATTGTTCTATGTACAATGACAATAAACAGATTTAGATGTGAAAGATAAATAACGAATTTTAACCAATTTTTATGCAGTTTTTCTATTTCACATCATATATATATATATATATCATAACATAATATAAATAATAATAAGTACATATATTAAATAAAATATAAATGCTCAATGATATATATATATATATATATATATATATATATATATATATATATATATATATATATATATATATATATATCCATGACAAGCAAGATAAACAGAAACGTTTATGTTTCCTTCTCGAAGGAAATCATCAGACTTAACTATATATATATA
The DNA here is from genome assembly GCA_963556195.1 of Sepiola atlantica. Lineage (NCBI taxonomy): Eukaryota > Metazoa > Mollusca > Cephalopoda > Sepiida > Sepiolidae > Sepiola > Sepiola atlantica. Next base: position 108,437,457 of record OY744532.1, on the reverse strand, counting down.
TTCATATAAACATATATACAACATCACACGAATTACATATACCCACCACACCCGCATACACAGACAAATATATATATATATATATATATATATACACACAAGCTCAATCACATTGATTAATATATATATATATATATATATATATATATATATATATATATATATATAATAATAATAATAATAATAATAATAATAATAATAATAATAATAATAATAATCCAGGTAAAACATCTACAGGGTAATAATCCAAAGAATTTCAACCGGGTTTATAAAAAGTGCTCAATATCAAATAGAGCTTTTATATATGATTATTTTTATTTACACAGACATGTACAAAATCTGCGACACTGGCATGTCGATGTTATCGATCAACAGCTATTATAAACTGAGATCTCATCAGGCAGAGTTAGAATCCGATCTTACCCTTAGGTCATATTTAGAAAGAAAAATATGATCTAAGGTTAAGATCGGATTCTAACTCTGCCTAATGAGATCTCAGTTTATAATAGCTGTTGATCGATAACATCGACATGCCAGTGTCGCAGATTTTGTACATGTCTGTGTAAATAAAAATAATCATATATATATATATATATATATATATATATATATATATATATATATATATATATATATATATATATATCGCTATGTTTTGAGTATTCATAGTTGTTCATTACTATCTTGAAATTCCAAAAGCGCTGATTATTTAAAAACAAAAGCCATTCTGAATCTAACCAAAGAATGGATAAAACGTTAATTTATTTGCTTTGATTTGTGCCTGTATGTTTCATATCCCCTTGTAGCAAGTGGTTGGGCCATGTTCAACAGACGTATAATGATGAATCCCAGCCGGCCACGAACTTTGCCCCAGTTGAGGCCGGTCATTTTCGAAGTAACGCACGCCAGCCGGCACCCGTAGCAAAGCCATCAACCGTCCAGCCTATCCCATCGAAGGGCGTCGGGTCACCCACCCGTAAACTCCCTTTTACTCCAGTTTCGTTTAAGCCCAAAGAAATCCCCATACCAAAAGCGTTACAAGTTCTGCCAGCACCAGTAAATATCCCTCTCTTAAACCAGTCCGAATTCCAACCCCCGCCACCGAGACCCAACTATGTCCAACCACCAAGACCTTTCTCTCCCCAAACAACAAGATCTTTCTCTCCCCAAACAACACGACAGTTCTCCCCCCAACCTAAACCTCAAGCTCAACCTTCTGGTTTTGTGAACACGCAATGGTCCCCTGTAGAATCCCCCCAATTTAATTTCTTGAAGGCAAAGGTCTCGCACACTGCCCCAGCACCTAGACGTGCAGCACCCCCACAACCAGAACCGGAACCAGAGCCTGCTTATCGTCCTTGGGGATCGGTAACCGCCGTACCACCACCGACTTTAAAGCTAGCAAAAGAACAACCGGAACCCGTGCAAAACAATGTAAGAACCCCTGACGCAGACCGCGACCGAGTCTTCCAGGAACTTACGTCAGCATTACAATGTTCCAAAACTTTTCCACGCGGCTCTTACGCTGCTAAGGAAAAGATGGGAAGTAGTGGTTCATTTTCCCCTTCTGTTGCGCCGATCAGCGCTCGGGTCTCACGTAACACCCCAGCATACGCAACTCCTACATACGCTCGTGTCAGTCCACAAGCTCCTGCACCTGTTCCGCCTATGCCGCCTGTTCAACCTGTACACCAGGCGATGCCTCCAGTACAAATTACAGGATATTCTCGTGTTAGCGCTCCTGGCTCTCAACCTAATTATTATGGACAGTCGCAAACTCCCACACATGTCGCTGTCCGCTCGCCGACTGTTCTATCTCCCGCCCATGTCAGTTCTCCCACTCAAACTTTTAAATTTGGCCATGTAAGTTCACCAGTTTCTGCTTATCCAGCTCCGGTGTCTTACACGCCCGCGGAACAGGAAACAGATCAAGATGCGGAAGATGAATACGTATCTGCATCCGAACTGGAACCAGAATCATATTATGTTGCACCAAAACCGAAAGCGAGAACTTCTGTAGTGAAACCGGTTTCCGCACCAAAACTGATATTTTCAGCTCAAGCAATTCCGGCACGAAAACCGGTTTCCGCACCAGAAACCGTCGTTCCTGCGTCAGAAGTCTTTTTTGTGCCAACACGGGTTTCTGAACCAGAACCTGTTATTTTATCAAAACCGGTTTATGAACCAGAACCTGTTTATGAACCAGAACCGGTTTATAAACAAAAGCCGGTTTCTCAACCTGAACCATTGGCTGAGCCAGAACCACTTTCCGAGCCCAAGCCAGTTTCTGAAATAGAACTGGTTTTCGAGCCAGAACCTGCTTCGGTTTCAGAACCTGCTTCTGAACCAGAACCGGTAACTGTAACAGAATCCGTTCCTCAACCAGAAACTGTTTCTGAACCAGAACCAAAATCCGAATCCGCCTCTGTCCCAGAACCGGAAGTTGAATCTCATCCAACCACTGAAGAAAAAGTGGAACCTTCTAGCACAGAAACTGAAACTATTTCTGTACAAGAACCCGAAGCTGAACCGGATTCTGTACCAAAACCAGAAGCAGAATCTGCTCTTGAACAGGAATTGAAATCTGAACCGATTTCAGTGTCAGAGAAAGAAACAGAATCGGCCCCCGTACAAGAAGTGGTTACTGCACTAGAAGCTGAAAGAGAACCAGTTCCTGTAGCCGAATCGGTCTCTGAATCAGAACCAGTAGCTGCTATTGTACCAGAAACGGAAGCAGAACCTCTTTCTGTGTCGAAACCAGAAGCAGAACCCGTGTCTGCAGCAGAACCAGAATCTGTATCTGTGTCAGAACCAGAACAGGTTTCTGTGTCAGAAGCAGAGACGATGTCTGTGTCAGAACCAGAGGCCGTTTCTGTGTCAGAAGCAGAGACAGTGTCTGTGTCAGGACCAGAAGCCGTTTCTGTGTCAGAACCAGAGGCCGTGTCTGTGTCAGAAGCAGAGACCGTTACTGTGTCAGAAGGAGAAACCGTTACTGTGTCAGGAGAAACCGTTACTGTGTCAGAAGGAGAAACCGTTACTGTGTCAGAATCAGAAACCGTTACTGTGTCAGAAGGAGAAACGGTTACTGTGTCAGAATCAGAAACCGTTACTGTGTCAGAAGGAGAAACCGTTACTGTGTCAGAAGGAGAAACCGTTACTTTGTCAGAATCAGAAACCGTTACTGTGTCAGAATCAGAAACCGTAACTGTATCTATCTCTGAGCAGGACGGAGAAACTGTTTCTGTTCCCAATGCAGAATCAGGGTCTGTAACGCTCGCGGAACATGTTTCTGTTTCTGAGTCGGATGCAGACGCTGTTCTAACTCTACAGGTGGACACGGAAACTGCCGATTCCCAAACGGAATCGGAACACGTTTTAGTTATCGAGAACTCAGAGCCTGTTTCCCAGCCCGAGCCCCAACCCGAATCTATTAGTGAATCTTTCAGTGTGACAGAACTTGAACCGATATCAATTCCCGAGCCGGAGCTGGAAGCCTGTATTGAGTTACAAGCCGACATTGAGTGCGTTGTTGAGCCCGAGGCCTCCAATTTACAGACGTCACCGGAAACTGCCACACCTGCTGCTACTGATAATGAAACAGATTCCGCTACAATTGTGGAGACCCTTCCGGAAGTCACGCCAACTCAATTAACTTCCAATGTTGAGGAGAGCGATTCCAGGTATTAACTATCAAAATAATATTAGTATACATTAATGCATAGAATATACTGGCATTATATATATATATATATATATATATATATATATATATATATATATATATATATATATATATATATATATACATACGCATGTTTATATTGGTATATATATAGATACATATATATATATGTTTATATGTATATATATTTATACATATATATATATATGTTTATTTGTATGTGCATGCATATATATATATATGTTTATATGTATATATATATATGTATACATATATACATACGTTCATATATCTATTTATATATATATATATATATATATATATAAATATCTGTATATGCATATATGTAGAACTGTATATATATATATATATATATATATATATATATATATATATATATGTACATGTATGTATATATATGTATATACATATATGTATGAACATGTATGTATATATATGTATATACATATATATGTACATATATGTATATATATATATGTATATACATAAATGTATGTACATATACGTATATATATATTATACATATATGTACATACATATATGTATATAATATATGTATGTACATATATGTATATATACATATATATATATATGTTACACACATATGTATATATAAATGTATATATATGTTTATACATACATACATATATATATATATATATATATATATATATATATATATATATATACTCTTAGAAATACATATATATGTATATATATTAATATATCTTAATATAATTATATATAATTATACATATATACTATATATATATTTATATAAGTATGTTATATATATATATATATATATATATATATATATATATATATATATATATATATATATATATATATATTGATGGTGTGAGGGATAAAAAATATAATTTATATATATATATATATATATATATATATATATATATATATATATATATATATATATATATATTGATGGTGTGAGGGATAAAAAATGTAATAATTATAACTCCCACAAGAAGACGTCGTGCCTCAACAAATTTTGATCCAAACTGCTATTACTTTATTCTGCTTTCTATGGAAGATGGCGCCCCAAATTCGGATTTCAACCTGTTAAAATCTTTTGTACGAGCCTGTTTTGTTTTTTTTATTTCTTCTACGTTTAACATTTGCGTCTCTAAAGATGCTTTCTGCCATCGACCCGTCCGCCTGTCGCACTTTGAAATCTCATTTACAGCTCGAAACGTGCAGATGGAATAGACGAACGAGGGAATTATAACTGTTACAACTTTTTACACTCCCTCACACATATTATAATATATATATATATATATATATATATATATATATATATATATATATATATATATATATACAAATGAAAGAAGAGAATAAAGATTGTAAAAATGCAATATATATATAAATATATATATATATATAAATATATATATATATATATATATATATATATATATATATATATATATATATATATATACAGGGTGGGCCAAAATAAGGGTCCTATCTTTAAATTTGAATAACTTGAATTTGAATAACTTCCACAAAATAAAAGTTAAACTCACCAAACTTTATGTGTGTGTAGACTGACCCTTCCGAGATTTTTTGAAATAAACAAAACAAATTTTAGCCGAAAAACACTTCTTAAAACTTACAAAAACTAAAGTATTGTTTTTTACAC
>OY744532.1:108392082-108427082 GCA_963556195.1 Sepiola atlantica | reverse complement strand
TAATATTTTATATAAAGCCTAATAAGACAAGATAACAGACAATATTTTTTTATATTTTAAAAATATTCTTTTAATATTTTTTTATAAATATTTTTTTAAATATTTTTTTATAAATATTTTTTTTTAATATTTTTTAAATATGTATTTTTTAAATATTTAAAAAGAATATTTTTTTAATAGATTTTAAATATTTTTTTACTATATTTTTATAAATATTTTTTGTAAATATTTAAAAAAAAAATTTTTTAATTTTTAAAAATATTTTTTAAATATTATTTTAAAATATTTTTTTTTAAATATTTTTTTTAAAATATTTTTCTGCAAGAAAAAAATTATTTAACTTTAATTTATTCATTTCAAAATTTCCGTACGATTTTAGAAATCAAGATGGCTGTTTTTTTTTTTTGTTTTTTTTTTTTGTTTTTTCTTTAATTTTTAAAACACAAATGTTTTGTTTCTAATGAAATCATTCATACTCAGCGTCTTCGCATAGGAACATTTTGAAAAATGTAAGTTGTTGTTTTATTATTTTTTTTTTTAATTCTCACAACACAATTTAATACATGTTTCCACCCAACCCCAACCCAACGCTACCCGCCATTTTAATTGCCTAACACAAAACCACGTGACGCTTCAATCCTCTATCGACGCCATCTTACCTCTACCATACAACCACGCGCCGCTTTCTCTCCATAAGACCGCAAGCGCTTCTTATTATTCCTTTTAATTATTATTTTACTCACGATTACGGAGAGGACCTCCCCCTTTTTTCCCCCTCTCCCTCGATGCTTTCAGCTTTTTTTCGTTTTGTTCCCCTTTTATGGTGGCTTTGTGTTACACGTGAAATTGCAATAACCACTCACGCTTTTAACCAAACCCTTCAATGTTTAAACGTATCGTCTGATTAAATACAGTTGTACCCTATACTGATAATACCATGAAAGCTTTTCGTGTAATGATATCGAATTGCCCACGTATTTATTATTCGATCTCAAATGAGAACTAGCAGTATCGCGATTGCTAAACTATATGAGACGTCTAGAAAATATACTACTATCGCCGCTCTATGATAAGTGACCACATTTACAGCATTCGAAATAGTTGAACAAGTCACTTATTGAAGAGGGGAGATAGTTTGGGTGTGTAGAAATATATCAAATATAATTTGTCTATAGAAATATCACAGTTTGTGTTGTTAAAATCTACAAAATGTAGCATAATAAATGCACTTATAAAAATATGTGCTTTCTGTCAAAAATGCTTTTATCAAGATGCACGGTATTTATAATGTACATAATTTTAAACATATATATATATATATATATATATATATATATATTATTGCTAAAGACAATATGTTATACATGTGCAAGATGTTAATACTACATACATTAAAGCGTAAAGTCCGAACGACATTTTATAAGAAATTAATATGTAGAAATGTTTAATCAAGAACATTTACCTACTATTTGCCTACTTTACTTACTGAAGAGAATCTTGATGTTTTGTTGTCCAATTCCATATGTATCTTTTAATAACTGTGTATGACCTTATATTCGTCCAGTCAAAGGCGACGAAGGCCCCAAATTGCGTCCTTTCTGCCAAGTCCTACAGATATGAAAGCATTTGAACCGGAGGTTGATGTGCCGCCAAAGACAGCACCAACACCGGCGCTGAAACCGGCGCCCAAACCTGCACCAAAACCGGTACCCGAATGGAAAGCCAAGACGGCGACGGTACCCGAGTCGGTATCCAAACCGGTACTTAAACCAGTATCAAAACAGGTACCCGAACCGGTATCCAAACCGATACCTGAACCGGTATCAAAACCGGTACCTGAACCGGTGCCTGAGCCGATATCCAAACCATTGCCTAAGCCGGTATCCGAGTTGGTGCCTGAGCCGATATCCGAGCCTTTATCCAAGTCTATACCCGAGCCCATATCTGAACCGGTATCCGAGCCGGCCCCTGTGTATGTGTCCAAAGCGAATGTACAAGAATCCACCGAGGAACAAGTGATCATTTCGAAAGAATCTGCTGCACCCGAACGAAAAGTCAATAGACGCAGGCGGCGTTCTTTGAAGGAAGTGTCTTCTCCGATGCCTGTCCAGGTGTCTGCGACCATAACTAAACCTAACCCGGAATCCGTTCCGAAAACAGTCGAGAAACCAGTTCCCAGGTATCTATCACTAATATATACAAGTAGACAATTAAAATTTACATACGGGTGCACAGTCAACAATCTGAACCGAAAACACTCTCGTACAAAGAAAACAACTCTGTTTTGTTATATAATTGAGTTTTTATAACTCATTTTTTTAAAACTCAGAATAAAGGCTTTTGCTTGAATAATGCTGGGCGACAAAGAATAGCAATGAATAACCGTAATATTATAATATGAGTTGGGTGAAATTCCAACCGTCTCAATGATCTATTCTTTCCTAAGTACAAAGACGAAACCGTAGCTCAGATTATTAGTTTAATAACATAATTACAAACAACTGTTGTGGTTAGTAAAACATGAGATTAATATGAAGTAGAATCAGGAAAACCATCCGTTTTGGGGATCCTGTACCTTAAAGATAGAAAGACTAAATTAAATAGTTTAAATAAAATAATAATGATAAAGAAAAACAAACTGTCCTATCGTTTTTTTTTAAATTTATCTAATTACAAATACATAATCTTGCAACTCATATGGAGAGGAAGCAATGTTGTATATAGCTCGACCCCTTCACTTCAACCATGACAACTCTTTTCGTAACATCCGCGTATTTCCCATCATGCCCTATTTAATGCAAACGTTTTAGAAATTAACGGAAGTAGTAAACGGCAAAATTCCACACAAAACCTAGAGTAAACGATGGAACGGTCCATTCAAGATGAATTGCTATTTTACCAATATCTGATGGATTGGTCCATTCTTTCAGAACGAAATAATATAAATTCCAGAGTGTAACAGATGTGATGTTGCAGACGAAATTGTGTACTATACTTAAATTAGTATATTAAGTTTTTATCTAAATCAATAATTTATATTATATATATATATATATATATATATATATATATATATATATATATATATATATATATATATATATATATATATATATATATAATGTGTGTAAATTGTGTTAATTTGTAAAGCTGTTATTTGTGGTTAAATAGTTTTGATTCGTAGTGGGTGATTCATGAGTATGTGAATGAATAAATATGTGAGAAAGGAGTCAGCACAAAAGTGGGTATGCGGGGAGTTGTGTATAAGTGCAAGTGAGAACGATAAGGGGAATGGTTAGTCATGATCTAGTTTTAGTTTTTGTTCGGTCAGAATAATTTTGCTTATATACATAGTAATCCAGGTAAGGTAAACATCCACAGGATAAAAATCCAATAAATTTCAACCGAAAAATTTCAAATAAAAAATAATACTTATATATATATATATATATATATATATATATATATATATATATATATATATATATATATATATAGTTAGGGTAGCTTTATATGTTTATATATTTGTATGTACAAGATTAATTCCTAAACGAATTAACCGATTATTATGGATTCTTGAACACAGCTGCTAGGGGTAAAAGGTCCAAATATATACACACACACATATATATATATATATATATATATATATATATATATATAGTGTGTGTGTGTAATCGATACACTAAATTATGTTATAGTCAAAATATATATTATTATAGTTATTACATTACTATAGTTTATATTCAGAAGTACAAAAGTATATGTTCTAAAAACAACAACAATAGCGTTCTCTCTCTCCTTCTCTCTCTCTCTCTCTCCTTCTCCACGTGATTGAGAACAGAACTTCCGCTCAGAGAGAGATTTTTCCGCTGTGTAAACACGTGTGTGGATTACCAGGTTATACTGAAGTACTTGCTGAACACATCTTCAGGGCTGTATTTGGAGGGCAGAGTGATTTCCTCGTCCTCTCACATACAACGCCTGGTATTCCCAAATAGTCACTCATCTGCTACTGGCCAGGATCAACGTTGCTTAACGTCAGTGATCTAACCGAGAATTGATGTGGCGACGTGATGACTCCGGATATCTTCTAGCCAACACCTATTCGTTTTAATCAAATAATTATATTATAGTCGACCCAGCGTAAAAAGCAAAGCATTAAGACTTTTTAGATGAGGATAATTTGGATACTTTGGATCACTCAGACTACTATTCTCATCTTCATTGTTATATTCACAACGTTTCGGCCGATGTAACCTCCGACCTTTTTCAGGTACATCTTTTTGGAACTTGAAAACATTCTACTTTAACTCGGGAACCTCCACGGAATTTCGAACTGAACCCTTTATTTAATCCACGGGGGGAGATTGTTCTTGTCCCGTCAATCATGATCGAGTATTGATTTACTCCTCTCCAGGAGTTAGGCACAAGGCCAGTTTTTATCTTACTCCCACAAGTAAGATGTGACCCAAGGTCGGGTCGGGAAAGTGGAGTTTAGCAATTGCCTAGGTATCCCCATCGGCATTCCCGGTAGGGGCGCCTCAGGCAGTAAGCAATAAACTTACTCCTCCCCCAAAGAGGGGAGGCGAAGCCTGGGAGGATGGACCCCCTAGAACTGCACAGGACAGACCCATAGACCGGTGTAAATCAAGCCCCGAAGGCCAAGACAATACCAGTCTATGGGGTGCAGTATCCATCGGAACAAATACTACACTTTGATCTTAGCCAAAAGGCCAATAATTGATTTACTCCTCTCCAGAAGTTAGGCACAAGGCCAGTTTTTATCTTACTCCCACAAGTAAGATGTGACCCAAGGTCGGGTCGGGAAAGTGGGGTTTAAAAATTGCCTGGGCAGTCCCGTCGGCATTCCCCGGTAGGGGCGCCTCAGGCAGTAAGCAATAAACTTACTCCTCCCCAAAGAGGGGAGGCAAAGCCTGGGAGGATGGACCTCCTAGAACTGCACAGGACAGACCCATAGACCGGTGTAAATCAAGCCCGAAGGCCAAGACAATACCAGTCTATGGGGTGCAGTATCCATCGGAACAGATACTACACTTTGATCTTAGCCAAAAGGCCAAGAACAGACGATCGAGTAGCAGTGGTAATTTTAAGTTATTCTAGGTTAGCATCGCCTGGGATTGAACCTTCAAACTCCAGGATGCTTCACTAGAACTGTACCCATGGCCTAATGAATAATAGTGTTGGTTAACAGTCAGTCAATATGAAGGCCAAAGAGTACAACAGCCGAAACGTTGTGAAGATGATAACAACCAAAATGAGGAAGACAGTCATAGACCATGTAAATAATTCATCACAGAAAAATAGTTTTACAAATGTTACGCCATTTTGTTTTGTTGGCTGTGCCCTTCTGTAAATGATCAGGAAGAAGATTTTATTTACAATCCTGGTTAACTTCCACATTAAAAATTTAATTAAATTAATATATATATATTATAATTATTTTATATAATTAATATGAACATATTCCGAGAAATTAAACGTGTTAAGCATATCTTCTAACTTCATCCTCCCCCCCAAAATAAAATATCTAAATTGTGTAAATTTTTCCATCCAATCTATTCAGCAGGTTTATCTCCCTTGGAAAGTATTCATATTCAAATTTCTTTCAGACATATTTTGTTTAACGAGATAGACATTCTGCGTCTATCAGATTCATTTTTTATTTCTGACAAACGTTCGCAAATCAGAGTTTAAGGTAAATAAACACATTCAAAAAGCCCCGTTGTTGTTTGCAACGCCATTTATTTCTTCAGCTTTCGACTCAATATATCCTCCAACCCAAATCTTCTTTTACATTCAACTTTTACAAAATCACTTGCCTTTCTTATTTGACCAGACGATGTTTGAAAGTTAATCAGAATTTCAAATTTTAAAAAAAGTTTAAGACAACAACATGGCGTTTTGAAAAATGTGTATATATCTCTCTGTCTCTTTCTCTGTCTGTCTCTCTTTCTCTCTCTCTTTCTCCCTCTCTCTCTCTCTCTCTCTCTCTCTCTCTCTCTCTGCGAAAGTTTGTTAGAATTTGAGAACGAAAACTCACTAGACACAGAATGCCTCTATTTTACTCGATTTTCTCACGACGGTAAAGTTAGACACAAGGTCGGTTTTTAATGTAGATTGCCACTTATTTAACGAAACATGTTTGAAAGAATGAATGCTACCCAACCAGACCAAATTTAAATTCCTGTAGCAAATACCCCACTTCATTTCACATCAGTTTCTTCGCAAGCTCTAATTTTTTTTTAAATGTTGTTGGCGTGACAGTATTTTCTCATCGAATTTCGTAATTCTCCGCAGATCACCCCCTTCTCCAGTACGCCCTGCCCAAATGAAGGAAGGGGCCAGGGAGGACAAAGGGGCCAAGGATAACGGCCTGCCACGTTGGCTCATTCCGCTCACCCTGCTCGTTCTCCTTGGCGCTGCCATCGCTGCCTTGTTCATGTACCGTGAACCGCTACAGGAAAAGTACCCGACGCTTTACAATGTGTTGGATTCGGCTGTGATTTCGCTGCGTGGAAGGCCGATTGAAGCTCCGACCCAGGCTGAGGATGTCGCCGAAGCTGCCGCCCAAGTGATGGAATCAGTAGTTCCAAGTGCAGAGGATCTCGCCGCCGGCGTAGAATCGGTTCTTGAACAAGGAGGAGATTATGTTTGCACGGAGGAGGTGATTACCCCGGAACCAGGCGTCAAAATTCAAAACTGCTAAGTACAAAGCACAACCCATCTACCTCCATTTATATCTATCTATATATATATATATATATATATATATATATATATATATATATATATATATATATATATATATATATATATATATATATATATATATATACATTGCAGATGTTTCCCATTTATAAAATTATACATTTCCCATTTATACAAAAGGATATCGGAGTATACATTAATATCCACAATACTGTTTTGTGTATAGACTGTGTATGCATACTCTCCGTATATCGAAGAATGTGTTTTGGTTTTATTTGCCAGAAAATTTTCCATTTCGTCCTCGTGAGTTTTCGTATCCAAGAAGTTACGTTGGTTCCATTCAGAGACGCTGACATAACTGATGGTCTCATTGGCTTCTTGGTATTTTAGTCGATTTTATAGAACGCAGAGTTTACTCCCCTATTTCTCTCGAATGGACATGGCATCCGAGGCTGGATTGCTAACGCATTGATAACACAAAACATTTACAAGCAAAATGAAACAAAATGAACAAAACACACAACTCAGCAACAAAGACTCAACAAATGCTGACCATATCGATACAAAACACGCAACAGATTATTTTAAAAGGATGAATAAGTTTAGAAAAAAAAACAGATCCGCCAAAGTCCACCATAGACGCCACTTGAAAAACAATCTTGTTAATAAGTAAAAAAAACAAAAACAAAAACAAAACAAAAACAAAACAAAAACAAATACGTACAAGTTGATGTTTGATGTTTGATGTATTATTTATACACACGACTACTTTACTCACCTATGTAAACTGTTTTCAGGATTAATATTTAGAGGAATCCTGTATTCCGGACCCACTTTCATTACTTTGGAGATCTTACAAGTTATCAGAAGGGTTGCGGAGTCAATAGTTATAAGGTCCAACCCCGACCCCGACTCGAAGGATTTTCACAATTCTGACTTCAACTCCGATTCCGACTCCTAGAATTCAAAAAATTCGACTCCGACTTCGACTCATTTCAGACTATCTGTTGCTTCTTTGGGGATTAAAAAATCGGATACCAACTCCTAGCATTCTTACGACTCCGACTCCGACTCTGACTTCCTCCAAAAATCCCCGACTCTCTCTCTATCTCTCTATCTCTTTCTCTCTCTCTCTTTCTCTCTCTCTCTCTCTCTCTTTCTCTCTCTCCTCTCCCTCTATCTCCCCCTCTCTCTCCTTTTCTCTCTCTCCCTCTTCCTCTCTCTCTTTATCTCTCTCCTCTCCCCCTCTCCCTCTCTTTATCTCTCTCCTCTCCCCCTCTCTCTCTCTCTTTATCTCTCTCCTCTCCCCTCTCTCTCTCTTTTCCCTCTCTCCTTCTCTCTCTCCCTCTCCCTCTCTCTCTCCTCTTTCCCTCTCTCTCTCTTTTCCCTCTCTCTCCTTCTCTCTCTCTGACAGACTCCTCAACCCTAGTTACCAGTAGTTATTTACGTAGCGTTTCTAACAAACAAACAAACAAAAAAACAAAACATAATTAAAATTTTAAAAATTGTTGGCGGAAGTAATAATAAATACACAATTAAAAAAAAAATCTGAACTTTTTAATGAATACAATTTCACTTCTACCTAAAAACCGACCCATTTACACCATTTTAAACATTGTAACAAATACGTGTCTCTCAAAATGCTAAAAAAAATGAAATAACTTTCAAAGAAACGTTTATGAATACACAAACGTACAAAAGCCTCATTTCCAGAAATATGTTTGACCCATTTTTGTTTCACTTTTCCAAGATGCATTATTTGTACCGAAGAATGTTATGTGCATTAAAATGATTTCCATTCATACCTTTTTTTCTGTGGGCTTTCAATATTATACATAGCATTGATTTCATGTTGTAACTGCTGCTGATGGCCGCCGCTGCTGCTGCTGCTGCTTGATGGGCTTTTTGTTGTTGCTTTAAACTGTCACACATTCTCCATTGTTTCAATGGACTTCCGCTTGTCTTTGTGTCCGTCTGCTTGCTTCTTTGCTTCTTTGCTTCTGTGCTTCTTTGCTTCTTTGCTACTGCTTGTTTTCCTGTGTTCACGCTTTCGATGGGCTCAATAGATACAAAATATCTATGCATGTCGTTAAAAAGAGTTTTAGCTGTGCTCAAGTAATTCTTTAAACAGTGACCTTCAAATATAAAATTATATACACCCGGGTGCATTTATACAAGATAGGAAACGCTGAACAAATATAGCAAATAAAAAAGAGCATCTTTCTTTCTTTAATAGTTAAAATCCTGAGACCACAATCTAGCTTACGAATCTTTGTATAGCTTGCAGTAGTATCGTACACACACAGACCACTATCCATAGTTATCTATTGACTAGAGAGTTTTTATTCAAGGGAGATAATCTCCGACAATTTTCTGATTACGACGTACAGAAGTGAATAAACACAGAAGTGGATAAACACAGAAGTGGATAAACACAGAAGTGAATAAACACAGAACTGGATAAACCATTAAACAAAATAAGAATGGGATTCGAACACCAAAGGGAAAAAGGGGTCACCAAATATAGTTTGGCGGATTTGCAATAGATTTGGCCAAAAGTGGATATAGTTCAGCTGGAAAGGGGTTCTTGAAAAGAAAACTTCACTATGAATTAAAAAAATACATACATATTTACGATAATACAACAAATAATAATAATATTGAAGACTTACTGTCAGTAAGATTCCAGGGAAAATCACTGTTCTTTATCAGCAATTAATCACTAGTGACGGTTTGTGTAAGGACTTCAAGTGAGTTACAATTTTTAAAAAATGCTATGGAACGAATAGTACTGAAATAGTAAGGATATTTTCTATCAATCACATTCCAGGTTTGCTAAACGCGATAAATCACTGCTAACGGCTAATGTGAGAACTCAAAGTGAGTTATAATAATAATAATAATAATAATAATAATAATAATAATAATAATAATAATAATAATAATAATAATCTGCACTGTATGAGTGCGAAGGGTACTAGGATCTTAGGGAGGCTTATTGACACCCATATTCCAGTGAAGACCAATGGTCGTTGCCAGTGAGATATCAATGATAAGCGACTGTTGCGATAATGTAAAGTCGTTTGCAAAGGTTATCGAAAGAGGTGGAGAGCACTGGAAAACTGGGGAGACCTTTGTCACCCAGACTCCAGGGCACACCACAGTGAGTAATGTCTGATGATGACCTGTGTGAGAACTCCTAGTGAGTACACATGATAATAATAATAATAATAATAATAATAATAATAATAATAATAATAATAATAATAATAATAATAATAATAATAATAATAATCATCATCGAGAGAGCTGCTGAAACTCCACTATTAAGAAAGGGAGCTCTACATCACTACGGATCTGATCAGTCCAGCGCTCTGAAGGCCTACCACAAGGTCTTTTACCGGGAAATTTTTCCTTGAATACACTGTTTTCAAAACTTCTTCTAGTGACGTAACCAAACTAGTTCATTCATACTTCCTTTATACCAACCTTGATGATGTCATTTAGAAACGCAAGAGTTTCTTTAACTTAGCTTAGTCTACAGCGATTCAGACGGGCTTTTTCGATTATGGTTCTCAGAGAGTCGTTTTCAAATACAGAGAACCTGTGTGTATTTACACATCGTATATTTCTACATTAGTTATAATGTCTTCTTGTCTGCATGTCTTGAGTCATCCATCAATTGGTGGTGAAACATTTGCAGCAATTCGTGCGCCATGATGCTGGCTCACTCATTGTTAGAATGTACTGTAAATATGTTTTCAAAAATGAATGATTGCTTGTTAAGTCACCGAAGGAATATGAATACATACATGGACACATTATCGAATATTCAGCCGTACATAATAAGGTAGAATCAAGGGAGGCGCGATAGCGCTCTATCCTTTAATAGACTTCAAAAATGGCCTATGCTGGAAATCTCATTTCTTTGATCAATCATAACTCAAAAACCAATAAACCAAATTAGTTAAACTTTGCACAAAATTTTTCTTTGATAGGTTCTATAAGTATGTGGAATTTCAGCATCATTAGTCAAGGCAACCCAGAGATCCAGAAAGTTCAATCATGAAATCATGTTATCTGTGTGTACGTACGTACGTACGTACGTATGTGCCATCCTGTATCTCATCAACTATTTGATGGATTCAGCTGATTTTTTGGCAGAGATAGAGGTTCTAGGGTCTAGTTGATGGCATTTTAATTTCAGTTTACCATATACCTTAGTTTTCCAGAAAATTAAAAAAAAAACTTATGAGAAGGCATTGCATTGAGGCATAACCTTTAAAAAGTAGTGACATTCCATGAAAAATGCCAGTATACTGAAATCATATGCCCTTAATAGGGTTAAGATGAAAATTTATATACACTAAATCTACAAAAGCAAGGAAATTCCCAAATTTTTACACTTTTATTGTCATTAAGGGTATGACTACATATCAACCAAACCATTTCATTATCACATCACTACAGTATAAATCTCTATGTATGAGTGGATGAAGTGTGTGAGGTGCGCTGAAGAAAAATTCCTACCAGTAAAATGCATAGTCCTGTTGTGCTCGCATACCCTTAATGACAATAAAAGTGTAACAATTTGAGAAATTTCCTTGCTTTTGTACATTTAGTGTATATAAATTTTCATCTTAACCCTATTAAGGGCATATGATTTCAGTATACTGGCATTTTTCATGGAATATGTATATATTTATTATAATATATTAGATAAGAACCCGCTCGGTGTATGGTCTGTTGAATGCTGTGAGTCACCTGTAAACTTTTATGATGCGGATGATGCGAATAATGGGACCCAAACATTTACGCACGTCATTTACAGTTGATAACGAAATACAAAAGAAAAACAAAAATTAGCAAAGTTTTGAATTTCTGATGCTCGGCCTTTTGGTCGAGATCAAAGTGTAGTATCTGTTCCGATGGATACTGCACCCTATAGACTGATATTGTCTTGGCCTTCGGGGCTTGATTTACGCCGGTCTATGGGATTGTCCTGTGCAGTTCTATGAGGTCCACCCTCCCAGGCTTTGCCTCCCCTCTTTGGGGAGGAGTAAGTTAATTGCTTACTGCTTGAGGCGCCCCTACCGGGGAATGCCGACGGGGCTGCCCAGGCAATTTTTGATTGTCAGAGTGCTCACCTCTCGGGCGCTGGCTTTTCAACCCCCACTTTCCGACCCGACCTTGGGTCACATCTTACTTGTGGGAGTAGGATAAAAACTGGCCTTGTGCCTAACTCCTGGAGAGGAGTAAATTACTCTTCACCCTAGTCACAGTATTCCCCACGAGAGCCGATTCATATGGAGATTTGTGCTATGGTGCTGAGGGTATTAAGAAAATAGCCACAACTCCCCATGTGCACCCCGAATTTTAGGATATTCTACCCCCTCCCCTCTTAGTGCAATGGATTTGGTTTTGTCTGTTTTGCAGCATATCAACCCATTTTTAGATTATTTATGTCGAATCGTATACAATTCACTGTATACGCTTCATTTAACACAAGTTGTTATTTTTTACTCGTACCTCGGGGTAAATGTGGGTTCATACCTTTTTCCAAAGTAATAGGCTGAGTTGAATTCGAACTCGGTATAACCGGTTTCATAGTTCACGGTGATATCCATTGGGCCATTAAAACACCTTCTGCAGCTGCAGACATACTCACGTTGACAAATCGGTTCTCGTTAGATCATCGCGATTAAACCTGGTGTCTGCTCAACTAACCCAGAATGCATATCGCACCAGGACAGGAGGAGGTACTGCTTGGGAGGTACTGTTTGGAAATAAATAAATCCTTGTCTTGTGCAGGGTTTGATTTTGCCAAATGTGAGAACGACCAAATTCTATTCTACTCTGTTTTACAAAACTATGGTTTTAATACGAAACATCAAATTGTTTACAAGTGGATAACGCTTCCCGTTAGAGCACCGAAGTTAAGCGACGTTAAGTCTGGCCAATACTAAATGGGTGACCATTTAGAAAGACCAGGTGCTGTATGTAATAAAACTCTCTTCGAATTCAACTTAATCTATAAATCAATCGTATGATTTCAGTATAACATTATTTAACAATGGTTGGCATAGCACCGCCGCCAATGACAACAACGAAGACAACAACTGCCAATGTATATACTTGCTTACCTCTCCACGGGAATATATTTCATACAAGACTTATTTAATGTAGGATGTCCATACCTTATGACGATCATAGCCAGAAAATTACTTCTGTATCCCCGGCATCTAACACAAGTTGAGGATGTGCCATAAGCCCCCAGAATCCTTTTAGTGGAATACGCAAGGATAAACCAGTTGGAGATTCTTTTGCACCGTAAAGCCGATGTCACAATCGAGAAATATCAGGATGATAATAATTCGAGTAGAGAATATGGAATACCCTGAACGGTTCATAACAATAAAACTTAAATCCTTTAATAAATGCAAAAGATCAAACCACAGAACATTCGATCAAAAACAAGTCACGGTAAAAAGTGTTTGAAAATAGATTACAGAACTGAAGTTATGGGTCTAGAAAACTTTTCCCATTCGATGGTGGCGAATCGTAGAATGATTCAAAATTGCACCAATTGTTTTAGTCGTATAATTTTCTGTCTGTTACCTATAGTGTAACTCTATTTTAATATCAGAGTTAGACTCATTGGCGATAGGTTCGAACTACTTCAAGGACTCCTTCATAAGATTCAAGGGCTCAAGCCGCCGTAAAAACAGCATCGACTGATATGGTGAAAACTGTGAAAGTAGAGCTTAGACAGCTGGAGTTATGGTCTGAGAAAGGTTTCAGTTTTGCCGAATTGGGCCCCCATTAAGGGATTTTAAAGAATCATTTTTATTTCAAATCGATTTAATTGTATGAAATGATTTTCATTTTATTAAAATCAAAGGTAAGCAAAAGTTAAGTGAGAGGTTTCATACTCTCTCGGTGACATCTTTAAAGAAAACGAGATAAATATCACGCCTTTGGGATTATTGGTTCGGACTCCTTCAAGGATTATTTGTAGATATATGGAATTATTTGTAGATATATGGAATTATTTGTAGATATATGGAATTATTTGTAGATATATAGAATTATTTGTAGATATATAAAATTATTTGTAGATATATGGAATTATTTGTAGATATATGGAATTATTTGTAGATATATAAAATTATTTGTAGATATATGGAATTATTTGTAGATATATGGAATTATTTGTAGATATATAAAATTATTTGTAGATATATGGAATTATTTGTAGATATATGGAATTATTTGTAGATATATGGAATTATTTGTAGATATATGGAATTATTTGTAGATATATGGAATTATTTGTAGATATATAAAATTATTTGTAGATATATGGAATTATTTGTAGATATATGGAATTATTTGTAGATATATGGAATTATTTGTAGATATATGGAATTATTTGTAGATATATAGAATTATTTGTAGATATATGGAATTATTTGTAGATATATGGAATTATTTGTAGATATATGGAATTATTTGTAGATATATGGAATTATTTGTAGATATATGGAATTATTTGTAGATATATAGAATTATTTGTAGATATATGGAATTATTTGTAGATATATGGAATTATTTGTAGATATATGGAATTATTTGTACACTATTTGAAGTCTGTGAATATAATAAGCAAAACAATGATTATTATTTTATTACTTTTTTATTATTTTATTTTTTTATTCCCGGGTGTCCTAATTGATAATAGAAGCAGACTAAAATAAGTTTGTGAAGATTACCCCAAATTATAATAAGTTACTCTATATATTCATATCATAAAATACATATTATTTATAAATTCGGTTCGTACATGTCAAGTAACGGTTGAGTTATGGCTTTTCAATTTAATCCCAGTGGATTACACAAAACATTATTCAACTCAAACCCAAAACTGTCAAATAACGAAAAAATATTTGTCCTGAATCTGGTTTTAAAGGCCGTAAAACGTATGGACATCCAAGTCTCAAATATAACTAAATTATGGCTGACAGCAGAAAAGCAAATCATGACTTTGTATTAGTAATACATGAGTTATTTCCCTTTATGACATCTTTCGACTTAGTGGTGATGTAATGGAAGAAGAAGTACAATAGCTATTTGTAATACCCGTACCAAAACGGGTTCATTTTAATGGAACACACTTGGAACATTTAATGAGAAAAAGAGCTTCTATCCAATCCTCTCACAGTATTGGTCATTATTCAACTGAGAATCTCATTAACCATTAATCTCGAGTGGCCTTTGGCCTTGGCAAGTGGTGATTCATTAGTATAAAAAAATGATCAAACCTCCAAATTCTCAAAGCAATAACAAACATATTGTGATGGTAAAAAGTTGTGTGATGAGACAGATTCAAAGACTTAAGAGAGATTCAAAGACTTAAGACAGATTCAAAGACTTAAGAGAGATTCAAAGACTTCAGAGAGATTCAAAGACTTAAGAGAGATTCAAAGACTTCAGAGAGATTCAAAGACTTAAGATAGATTCAAAGACTTAAGAGAGATTCACAGACTTCAGAGAGATTCACAGACTTCAGAGAGATTCAAAGACTTAAGACAGATTCAAAGACTTAAGAGAGATTCAAAGACTTCAGAGAGATTCAAAGACTTAAGAGAGATTCAAACACTTAAGAGAGATTCACAGACTTAAGACAGATTCAAAGACTTAAGACAGATTCAAAGACTTAAGACAGATTCAAAGACTTAAGAGAGATTCAAAGACTTAAGAGAGATTCAAAGACTTCAGAGAGATTCAAAGACTTAAGAGAGATTCAAAGACTTAAGAGAGATTCAAAGACTTAAGACAGATTCAAAGACTTAAGACAGATTCAAAGACTTAAGAGAGATTCAAAGACTTAAGAGAGATTCAAAGACTTACGTCTTTGAGTTCTGCAGCTGAAAATGGTGAAGCTTTAAAAGAAATGATTAAGACATTTCTCGTTTTTGTTTTCATAGAATATAATTTTATTTCTTAAAATTCCATTCACTCCATCTTTCGTGTATCAGCTCACTGTTCAATGTAACAGCCGACAATGGACGACCGTCTCGCACATCTCCTTGTGCAGAACTGAAAACTCTCCTTAAAATAGAATAGAAGGGAAATAACAGCTGTCAATGAGTCAAGCCCCCCTATTCAGCCTCCCACTCCCTCCGCCTATGAAGCCGGCCAACAACTGTCATCTCAGTAAGCCTGTGCAAGATTGACCTTTTAGATTGTCGCAGTTTCTCACCTGATATTTACAAAACAAGGTCGATTGTAGCTTCCATACGCGACAGAGGATGGGGTGCAGTTTCTCAGTTAGTTATGCCTTTATAGTACGTCACCCCCTTTATTAGTGACGGGGGCAAATACATTTAAATTGTCTCTTTTTAGTCACGTTTGATTCAAGCCTGCAAAAAAAGAGCTCCGCTGCCTGCCTTGTATCAAAGGAGAAACGTCTAATTTTTGGAGTTAAGCTCTCATTAGGTTTTTTTTTTTTTTTGAAAATTATCAATATTTGCTAAAATTTATAGAATCTCAATAATTTATGTTTTACATCTCATTGTGTCGTGAGTTAGGATTAAGGTTATGGTTATGGTTATGGTTATGGTTAGGGTTAGGGTTAGGGTTATTGCAATAAGAGGTAAAAACTGTCTGTGTGTCGTGAGTAAGGGTTAGGGTTAGGGTTATTGCAATAAGAGGTAAAAACTGTCTGTGTGTCGTGAGTTAGGGTTAGGGTTAGGGTTATTGGAATAAGAGGTAAAAACTGTCTGTGTGTCGTGAGTTAGGGTTAGGGTTAGGGTTATTGCAATAAGAGTTAAAAACTGTCTGTGTGTCGTGAGTTAGGGTTAGGGTTAGGGTTATTGCAATAAGAGTTAAAAACTGTTTGTGTGTCGTGAGTTAGGGTTAGGGTTAGGGTTAGGGTTATTGCAATAAGAGGTAAAAACTGTCTGTGTGTCGTGAGTTAGGGTTAGGGTTAGGGTTATTGCAATAAGAGTTAAAAACTGTCTGTGTGTCGTGAGTTAGGGTTAGGGTTAGGGTTATTGCAATAAGAGGTAAAAACTGTCTGTGTGTCGTGAGTAAGGGTTAGGGTTAGGGTTATTGCAATAAGAGTTAAAAACTGTTTGTGTGTCGTGAGTTAGGGTTAGGGTTAGGGTTAGGGTTATTGCAATAAGAGGTAAAAACTGTCTGTGTGTCGTGAGTAAACCTCTCTCAATGACTCCTTTAAAAATTCCAAGACGTCCAACACCAAAATTCTTCATAGCAATCTAAAACATATTATCATGACATCATATAACAATAGAACTTACAGGAATCAAGTTGTGGACTTAGAAACGTTGGGGTCAGTAGTGGGTCTTAAAATGATCGAGGTTGGCTCAAAGTTAGAGAATCTATTTAAAATTGTGTCATTTAACTGGGAGAATAAATCTCATTAAAATTTCAGGTAAACAAATTTTAGCGAATGGTTTCCTATTCCGTCAGAGACTCCTTTGTTGTTGCAACGGCGTTCACTTTGGTCGGGTTGATCTAGCTTATTCTCTGCCCTGCACTACATCGCAAACCACGGTGATCCTGGACAAGGTCGCACGTGATGGCTAACCAGCCACGATTCCACCGTTGACGGTTGACCACCTATCGTTTTCAGAACTCAACCAAGTCCTCCTCGATGGTTGTCCACGGATATGCCTGCGCCACTCAGGCAGAGATGCAGGGAGGATTACATCGCGAATTAATCCCCCCTCTTGACGACGAGCTGCACCATTGCAGACGTTGCTGCAACAGGACAGACGACAGAGACTTTAGATTGAGATGAGTGCACAGAACAACAGTTGGACACGGTCTGCTGGCCGACAACGCAAGACGCGGCCGATGCAGTCATTGTCAAAATCTTCCAACTGCTCTATAAGAAAACAATAAATATGACTCTCGCCCCCTTAGGACAAGGGTCATTCATACCAAATGGCGCTTGCTTGCGGAGTTTGAGATTATCATCCCTACACTGATGAGAGTGAAAGCTTGAAACACTGGCGTATGTAGGTGAAAATAATTCAATATTATTTACTTAAAAATTAATATCATTGGCATATATATACCAATAATATATATATATGTATATATATATGTATATATATATATATATATATATATATATATATATATATATATATATATATATATATAGTCAACAACATTTCTAAACGTCGACGTTGCTACTGCACCCTTTCACATGCACGCAGGTTTCCGCCGTACTATGCTCACATCCCTAACTGCTACAAATCACTCGTGTTGCTAAGTTGGCCGACATGTTGCCTCGGCAACCAATCACTATTGAAACCCATTCAAATGGCCATGATGCCCTCCACATGATGTTCCACATGATGTCCCACATGATGTTACACATGATGTCCCACATGATGTTACACATGATGTTACACATGATGTCCTACATGATGTTCCACATAATGTTACACATGATGTTCCACATGATGTTCCACATGATGTCCCACATGATGTTACACATGATGTCCCACATGATGTCCCACATGATGTCCCACATGATGTTACACGAAGCTCATCGCGTTGCTTGCCCATCTTCTACATCCGATGTGGAGGCAGCCGTATCGATGCTAGTATTTGAAAAAGGATTGAAAAGCCAGTGCACAAAAAAGTTGCACTCTGGCACACAAGAAATGCCAGCCCTGTCTGCATTCCTCTGGCGATTATTAATAAACTACCCCCTCCCTTCTCTAAGCGTGAAAAGGTAAAGAACGGAAGGCTGGTAGGGTGGTCATCCTAGAACTGTACAGAACCATACATCAGCCATCAACACTTCATGGGTCATTTAATAACGAAATACTATGCATGTATTATGAAGGACTCATTGTATACAATTGTCTGCCAAGCTCTAGCCCCTGTTGCATCACCGCAGTGCTGCACCCCTGTGCATATTTCACAAGTACTTCCATGGAATGTGCTTCAGTGAACTTATCGCACTTGTACTACCTCAACGTAAATACCCCCAGACCCATCTGAATAGCAGCAAAATCCCACCCCTTCATTATGGAGGTATCTAGATGCCTGAAGATTTTCTACTCTGATAGCTTTTTATCCTCAGACCGCCTGTCTTTGGAATTCCCCCCTGCTCTCTGTTTCCCCGACCATACCAACAACTTAATTGTAATCGAAACAACCATCTTGTTGCACAACTCCCCGCCCAAGTTGCCTCTCCCTATAAATCTGACCCCTATCACAGTAACCCTTTACGCTTCAGTTGCAATATGCCTTGTGTACACAAGTTGATATATAACCCATAGCTTGGGTGAGGGGGCCTGGGTTCATACCTTTCCCAACCGTATTAGTACGTACATAGATCCGATCGGTTTTGAACTCTTAATGGCCGATTCTATAGTCCACAGGTCGATCCATTAACCAAATCACGAACCCTTAAGTGAGTTTTGAAAATAAGATAGAAAACGTGATTTTGTTTGGCTTGTCTGTTTTACGGCGTATCAACACTTTTTGATTTATTTTTATATCGATACTTAAAAAGAATCTGTTCTGTATGAACAGTTGAATTCAAGTTGCTGTTTGACTCATGGGAAATTCGGGGTTCATCCCTTCCAAACTGAATTAATTCGAACTCAGCCTAGCCGATTCCATCGTCCGCGACGGTATCCGAAGCCAAGAACGCACCATACCATACGGGGTATTGATTTACTCCTCTCCAGGAGTTAGGCACAAGGCCAGTTTTTATCTTACTCCCACAAGTAAGATGTGACACAAAGTCGGGTCGGGAAAGTGGGGTTTAAAAATTGCCTGGGCAGCCCCGTCGGCATTCCCCGGTAGGGGCGCCTCAGGCAGTAAGCAATAAACTTACTCCTCCCCAAAGAGGGGAGGCGAAGCCTGGGAGGGTGGACCTCCTAGAACTGCACAGAACAGACCCATAGACCGGCGTAAATCAAGCCCCGAAGGCCAAGACAATACCAGTCTATGGGGTGCAATATCTATCGGAACAGATACTACACTTTGATCTTACGGGGTAATTCTCAACTAATGAACCACAAATATGGGGCACAAGTATAAAGAGGGGGACGTACATTTGCCTTCGTGTTCGCCATTAAGCTAAAACAACGTATCAGTAATTCCATGTGGCCATAACGTATGACTATAGCACGTTGAAATATCAGTTCTCGTCAGATGATCAAAGTTAAGTAACGTTGAGCTCGAAAACACCAGGTTCTATAAGTTAGACATTTTGAGTGACTGTAAAATCACAAATGCATGGATTCATCTCTTTTCTTGCCACTCATAATGCGTGAAATAGTTGCCTCGACTTTCAAGCGTTGGTTTTGTTTAGTTTGCAACTCATTTAGGAGAAGGAAAACTCCGAAATAATATCACCAGTCCTTCTCTCTGTTTATTCTGGCGTTGCGTCTGGTAGTCCCTATAACCGGATATGGAAAATTCTGAGTCCGGAGAAGTGTGGTTAGTAATTGCACAACCCTTGCTTCACTGTAAACTCTGCATCCCACAGGTGGACATTCAGGTAGTATCCATTGCTTCTCGAGAAAGAAGGAAGTCAATATCAGACAGAGTTCCACTTTTTTTTCTTTCTTTTTTGTGCCACCTTCCAATCGTACCAAAGGTCGATCTGCGGTTCCTTTGTCAGAAAATAGCAAGAGAACCGACGTCATTATTGCGCATGGTACGATGCCGGTAACTTCAACCTAATCGACCAATGTATCTCACAAGAAGACGAGTAAATACCCATAAGTGGCCTTATGAAAGCCATGGCTAAATTGAGCAAACAGAAACGAAAATAGAAAACGTTTTCACACCTATATTCTTGCGAAGCGTCAAACCTTTGCCATTCCAAATTCACAACGGCGAGTTATTCGGACGTCAATGACCCCCCCCCCCCTCGTCCTATCCATGTGCGATAGGCACACCTGACAGGTTTGGTCAGCTTTCTTCGAACGGAGGAAGTTCCTAGCGAATATCAGATTCACAAACAATCCCTAGTCGCATATGTATCTCGCACAGACGACATAATTTTAACAGCGTTAGTTTTTGCCGTTGTTGGCAGCGACGTGTAACCGTCCTCCCACATACAGTGCCTGGTATTCTCAAATGGTCACCCATTCGTGTACTGACCAGACTCAACTTTGCTTAACTTCGGTGATCTAGAAGGAAGCGGTGATAAATGACAATTGTTTTTTTAAAAAAGCGTTCACTGTGAAGCAAGCATGTGAATCGGTATTTTCTAAGAATTACTTTTGATGTTGCAGATTAAAATGACGAAACAATTTCTGTCTATCGTCCCTCGTTCTTTTAGTTCATGTAGCACGTTTTTACGATAACACATGTGCAGTCATCATACAAACTGTGCATTTCGTGCAATAGTAAAACATGTATAATATGTATATCAGACAAAAAACATAGACAAAAAACTATGGACACAAAACATAGACACAAAACATAGACAAAAAACTATGGACACAAAACATAGACAAAAACATAGACACAAAACATAGACACAAAACTATGGATACAAACTATGGACACAAAACATAGACAAAAAACATAGACACAAAACATAGACAAAAAACTATGGACACAAAACATAGACAAAAAACATAGACACAAAACATAGACAAAAAACTATGGACACAAAACATAGACAAAAAACATAGACACAAAACATAGACAAAAAACTATGGACACAAAACATAGACAAAAAACATAGACACAAAACATAGACAAAAAACTATGGACACAAAACATAGACACGAAACATAGACAAAAAACATAGACACAAAACATAGACAAAAAACATAGACAAAAAACATAGACACAAAACTATTGACACAAAACATAGACAAAAAACACAGACAAAAAACATAGACACAAAACATAGACACAAAACTATGGACACAAAACATAGACAAAAAACATAGATACAAAACATAGACACAAAACATAGACACAAAACATAGACAAAAAACATAGACAAAAAGCATAGACAAAAAACTATGGACACAAAACATAGACAAAAAACATAGACACAAAACATAGACACAAAACTATGGACACAAAACTATGGACACAAAACATAGACACGAAACATAGACACAAAACATAGACACAAAAAATAGACACAAAACTATGGACACAAAACATAGACAAAAAACATAGACACAAAACATAGATACAAAACTATGGACACAAAACATAGACACAAAACATAGACACAAAACATAGACAAAAAACATAGACAAAAAACTATGGACACAAAGCATAGAAACAAAACATAGAAACAAAACATAGACACAAAACATAGACAAAAAACATAAACACAAAACATATACACAAAACGTAGAACTGGGAACGGTGTGCACAACTGTTGGAAGGTTGCAACATTTCTGCCCATGACCATCACGAAATTCTAAATTAATTTTAAGCACCTGTCTATGTGCACATATTTTGCGTTTGCACTTGGACATATGCATGCACATCTAAAACACTCGAGATGTTTAGTAAAAATAGATTTTTCTGTTCTGTTGTCATGAGATCATCCTCCCAGGCATTACTTCCTCCTTCGAGAGGGCAGTGTAGTATATGTTCGTTCGCCATGAGACCATCCCCCGAGGCATTATCTCCTCTATTGGGGAGGGGTGTTAGTGTAGTATATGTTCTGTTGTCATGAGACCATCCTCCCAAGCATTACCTCCTTCATTGTGTGTGTGGGGTATAGTTACAGTTGGCTAGGGTTAAGATTAGGGTTAACTCGGGTTATGGGTGTGGTAACAAAATTTCCATTGGTGGCAGCCATTGAACGGAAAAGACTCGAACAATTACTTTCATACTGCATGAATTTCTTTTGTAAAGCAACGTAACTAAAAAGAACACGGAAGAATGCCTCCATCTTTTGATTCTCCCCCCCCCTTTCCGCTTGTTTCGCCTTCACTTGCTTATATCCCCTTGATGTTGCTGCTGATGATGATGATGATTATGCTTCTCCTTCCTTCTAACCATTCGAACAACAACAACAACAACAACAAAAATACAAATAAAAATTATGATAGTCTCTTCATTCTCTAAATACTTCCTTATTTTATGACTTTTTATCAACTGTTT
Organism: Sepiola atlantica; assembly: GCA_963556195.1. Taxonomy (NCBI): domain Eukaryota; kingdom Metazoa; phylum Mollusca; class Cephalopoda; order Sepiida; family Sepiolidae; genus Sepiola; species Sepiola atlantica. The sequence continues at coordinate 108,404,201 of OY744532.1, read as the reverse complement.
TAGGTAAATCTATTTCACTGCAAGTTTTGCTCTCGCATAAAATATATACCCTCTCTCTCATATATATATATATATATATATATATTTCTTTCCCCCTCTCTCTTATATATATATATATATATATATATATATATATATATATATATTTCTCTCCCCCTCTCTCTCTTATATATATATATATATATAAATATATATATATATATGTATATATATATATATCTCTTTCTCTCTCCCTCTCTCTCTTATATATATATATATATATATATATATATATATATATATATATATATATATATATATATATATATATATATATAATCGGATACTATATATATATATATGTATATATATATATATATATATTGGATACTTTTATATATATACTCTCTCTCTCTCTCTCTCTATATATATATATATATATATATATATATATATATATGTATATGTATATATATATATTTATATATATATAAAGAGAGAAAGGAATAGCGAATATATATATAAAAATATCCAATATATATATATATATATATATATATATATATATATATATATATATATATATATATATATATATATATATGATAAGTTTACTTATTACTGGCTAAGTTAGATATATCTGTTTCAATAGTGCTCGGTGCTAATGTAGTTATTAGTAGAGCTAATACACATATACATTTTTTTGGCTTACATTGAGTCGTGGTTTTGATGTTCGCGAGGAGGTCGTAAAGACTGAAACTACGCCTCGTCGATGTAACCCAAACAATATATATATATATATATATATATATATATATATATATATATATATATATATATATATATATATATATATATATATATATTAAATTCCCGAAACAGTTTTTCATGGTAAACAAATGATGATCCCTTAAAATAGTGTTAGAAATAAATTAATATAATAACTGTAAAAAATAAATTGACTTACATGAGTGATTTTCCACTGGAAGACTTCGGACTATAAGTTTTTTTTTTTGTTTTTTTTAATATAGTTTTAATGGTTGAGAAACTTCCGAGACTATATATATATATATATATATATATATATATATATATATATATATATATATATATATATATATATATATGTGTGTGTGTGTGTATGTGTGAGAGATAGAGGGGGGGGGCAGAGAGAGATGAACTATAATGGATTTAATATACTTCTGGATACGTATGTTTCTTGCAGATAAATTCCATTAACGGATAATAATTATCCCCCGGGTTAGATTATAGAAAACTCCCCAAGTCTTATTTTTCTCTTTTCTGATTATTATTTTTTATACGGAATTTCTCTACACAGGCATGCCATGTATTTTGGGGGGTTTTTTTGTTTTCTTTTATAAGCAAGGATTGGATAATATTTGCCATTCCGTTTATTTTTTAGCTGAGGTCATGTCAAAATGTATTTGCCGACCACTTTCTTAGAACGGTTTCATTACTTCATTCACACATTTTTAAAGGTTATTTTTTCATTGACCCAAGGGTTCAGATATGAGGAAAAAGGTTTTCGAGTATTTATTTATCAATGGGCAACACTGAAATATATTTTCTATAATATGGATATCCTCCACACTCAAACACGGTGATAAGAACAATAATCTTGATTATTGAAGGATTTTTTTTCAGCAGAAAATACAAAAAAAAAAAATGAAGAGAAATAACAACTGAAATTGTTATTATAAAAAAAACATTACAGATTTATTTCTTATTCACAGCAAGCCGGGTGAGACCCGGAACCCAGACTTAGCCGCTGAGTCAAACTAACACCCTCTTTCCACGCGGACGACACAAGGTGAGCTTGCTGGGTTACCGCATCTCCTCCTACCAGCGCCACCTATTGCGTATGATAAGGCACTAAATGAAAGAAAAAAAAAAGCTAGCCTCGAAACAGTGGTTCCCCAATTTTTTTTAATTGTGTTTTGTTTTTTTGTTTTTCGTTTTTTTTTTTTGTTGTATTTTTTTTTTTACTTCGGGTGAACTTAGGGAAAAACATACATGTGGCGTATTTTGTATAAATTGAAAATCATTCTCAAATTGTTTTTTAAGAACATAATTACCACAATCACATCAGAATAATGTTAATTATTGAAAATACAAAGTGTATGTGCTTACTTATTAAATGAGACAAATTATATATGATAAATATGCATTTGATGGATTTTGGCAATGTTTTCAATGTTGCTTTGTTTTTCATATTGTTGAGGATTGAATCTCCCAGTTGAGAATTGACAGAATAAATTGCATGTAAACAGATGAAACGTTTTCGTTACCGAATGCCTTTTTCTTCTTTGCGATGAAACTTTTATCAACATATAACTTAGCATGATCGACGGTGATGTTGCCAATTCGCATTTTCCATACAATTTGAGATTGATATTAATGACTTGTATCTGTGGACGATATTTCTGACCGAGACATTATTTATTTAATCATTCATTCATTATTTATATGTTTCGGACTATTGTTCTCACCTTGGTTGCTGTCATATTCACAGCTTTTCGACCACCGCCGTATTATCAGGCCTTCTTCAAACACCTGTTGTCACATTCGGGAACTTCGTGTGTATTTCGAACTGATTCTTTTTAATCCACGGCGGTAGACTACTCTCGTTCCAGGTTTCATGCTTTTTAGACATTTCGTAGCTGTTCATTTTTTATTTATTCGATTACTTAACCTGAGGGATAAAGGCGTTAATTAAGATTGATTCTACGATTGCTTTTACTTGAATGTTTGAGTTCAATCCCTAGTGAAGGTATTTAAGAACAAACTTAACTGATACGAGGTAAGATATCTAAAAGACACGAAAGGCATGAAAGCGATATTCCCCTAAAAAAATTAAAGAAAGGGTTCAGTTCGAAATTCATAAAAGGTTACCAACTGCAACAAAAAAATGTCCCGAAAAAAACTGGAGAGGTCAAAGGTCCAAAGGTTGTGGCTTTAACAACAACCAAGGTCAGGTCAGTAGTCCGAAACCTGTAAAAATATTAATGATTTTTGTTCTTTCTGAAAGTATTTAAAATTTAATCCAACTTTTTTGTGTTTAATGATGAGACTTAAGTTTTTTTTTAAAGTTTTTTTTTTTTTTTGAGGTGGTCGTGTTTTTTCTTTATTCGACAGTTATTGAATGTTTCTTTATTAAGTTTGTGTTTTGTTCTTTTTGTTGTTTTATTCCTTCATTTACATTTTAACCTTTGACATATAATCTAGTTTTGGTGTCCATATCTATATGACATGTGCGAGCGAACAGGGGTGACACAAGGCACGGTTTATTAGGGGCGATTGTGTGCAGAACATTCAGGTTTTAATAACACGGATCTTATTCCCGTTTTCCGCGGTGAACCATTCAATGATGCCAAAGAAAACACAAACCTCCGTATTTATTATTGTCAGCATTATTATCCTTTGTGTGTGTGTGTGTGTGTGTGTGTGTGTGTGTGTGAGAGGGAGAGAGAGATTTTCGACATTCGTATTCACTGTTAAGTAGAGGCAGTTCTCGTGGCGTCATGCAGGGCGTCATCTTCTGCAAACGATCGCCAGGGTCAGCGCAATGATATTCGGCGTCCTAGATTCAGTCTTCTAGGTTTACCAAACTCTTTACGAAGGACACGGTGACGGTGGTCAAGTGGATAACGACGCGGACTAATGACCAAGGTCGAATCCAGCCGGTTCCACAATGTCACTTACTTTCACTTCGAGAGGTTGGCAATCATTTACGTGTTCCTTCCTGCAAGAATACCAACACCAGAATCAAACCGGTCAACGAAGTTGAACCATTTTGATTCACACGAATTTATTTGACTTTTACTGAAGAGGTCATCCCATCAATTTGGTGTTAAGCTTTCCGATGTTTATTGCCAGCTCTGGGGACTTTTCCTGTAATGATCAATATTGGTGGTGGTGGTGGGTGGGGGTCACTTAGGCGAGTGTGTTTGATATTCAAAGACTCGAGACCCTCGATGAACTACGGATATTTACATAACGACAGCGCATTATTATTCGTCATTAGTTTAAAGCGAATTATTATTATTATTATTATTATTATTATTATTATTATTATTATTATTATTATTATTATTATTATTATTATTATTATTATTTATTATTTAAATTAGAATTTTCTTTTTTACTTTTGTTCGTCCAAAACACGGCATATTGCCACTGAAACTTAGAGAGCTACTGCGATAAGGACCAGATTTATCGGGGTCAATCTAAGTGAGAAGTTGGGCAGGAAGATGTTTGTTCACATTACATTTAAATTCTTACTTAACAACATAATTTCTAATGTTTTGATAATAAAAACAATACATAATCGTAGTTACTTACTCTCTCAGGTGAATAACAACACGGACTGAAGTTGGACCATTTTGATTCATACGAATGTACTTTACTTGTACGAATGGCAGATTTGACATCCAAGTAGAATGTCGTCTGCCAAGTGCTTTACGACGTCTAAGACCATTTTTAGAAAAAGAAATTGCATCTGCTTTTAAGGTGCTCCCGCACGGCGGGAAGCGCCATATGAGACCGCGGGGACGTTAGTAATTATCAAAATGAGAAAACCCATGCTGTCCATATCGAATTTCTAAAAAGAAATCGATACCATATACAATTGTAAACCTGGGTGGGGTCACTTACTAAGCTTATGAGCTCTTCCCCATCGACATAAATGATATTGCTGAAAAAGCGGAATGAACTCGCTAACTCAAGCAAAGGAGTATGAATGTTTGTGCGTCGCATACAATCCTCTCCCTCCCCAGCTTTCAATTGGCTTCGTCCTTTTTATTTGCATCCCCGCGAGGGCTAAGTTAAACACAAAGTCTATTCTTAATATGTGCAATCCGGCTCCCCCAAAAGTGGCACTCTGGGTTAGAAAACAAAAATGTGTGCGTAATCTTGTCGACACTCCCTAGCGTATGAGGATGCCTCGGGCGACAGACAATTACCCTCCCCGCTGAAAGAAGGAGGTAATGCCTTATACGATGGTTTTCTGTGACAAAAGAAATTCTACACAGGTCGCGTAATAATCGACTTATCTTTAACGTGAAGATAAATTCCAAGTATCTTTTGCAGCATGCAAATATGCTACTCCACCTTTCTATGAGTATACATAGGTAGCCTCACCCCACCACTGTAAATCCGGATATCAAAGCTTCTATAGCTACAGCTCTTCTTCTGTTCACAATTCAATGCACCTATGAAAAAATGTCCGTTTCTGCCAGTTCTCGTGTTACGTCACAGTCACACGCATTCCCTTCAACTCTCTGGGTCCTAAACGTTGACCAATCGGTGGTTGAAGAGGTTTCTTGTAGTTGTTGAAGGAAAGGAGCTTTATCTTAGCAGCATTAAATGTTACCATCCATTTCTGGCCCGATTCCACTACAGACTAGAGTCCACTTTCTATTTATGTGTTGAGAAATTGTTCTCGCCTTTTGATTTGGCTGTCATAATCAAAGATGCACCACGTTTTGACTATGTACCCTCTGGCTATCTTCCGATTGGCTAATATTGTTAATTAACGTTAACATTCGATTGCTTTTAAGACGAAACTGACTAAAATTGTTAGATTCATTTCATTTTCAACTGCCAAAACCAGAGTTGCGGAGTCGGAAGATAAAAGTCCGACTTCGACTCCTATGATTCCAAAAAATGTGAGTATTATAAAATTGAACTATTTTTTCGCTATTATAAAAGTTTTAAAAAATGAAAAAAAGTAGTTCCTACTGTTGTCATTTCTTAAGCCACATTTGCATCTTAGTTTGATGTATTTTGTAAGAGTTTCATGTCAATCTTTTTAAAAGTTTTCTTTTTATATTGACAGCGTTGTTTATTCAAGAAATACAATTTCCCCCTTTTATTAGTTTTTCTGTCATTTCATTAGCCTCTGAACGAATGTATTTCAATTCTATACTAATGACACATATTTTTTATAAAAAAATTATGACGTCATTAGAAATACGTATGCGCCTAAACATTTGTAATGTAATAATTCGTCATGAAAATTCGTTGTAAAGATTCGTCATGAAAATTCGTTATAAAGTGTATAAGTCATAAAAATTCGTTATAAAGATTGTTATAAAAATTCGTTATAATACGTCATAAAAAAATCGCTATAAAGATTCATCATAAAAATTCGTTATAATAATACGTCATAAAAATTCGTTATAAAGATTCGTCATAAAATTCGTTGTAATAATACGTAATAAAAATTCACCATAAAGAGTCATCATAAAAATTCGTTATAAAGATTCGTCATCAAAATTCGTTATCTTAAGAAAGATAAAAACGGATGTTTAATCGGTTTTATAAATTCGATTTTTTTAAAACTGGTTAAAAACTATTAGAACAAAGAAAACGTATTTCTGAAAAAAAACCTTGCTAAATTCTAATAAACGCTCGGGGTTCAGGAGGAGTGGGTTAGGGTTAGGGTTAGGGGTGGGGCTCAGTTTAGAATGTTTTTCTATAAAGTGAGAGTCTCGATAAAAGACATAACATAATTTTCGGTACTCTTATACTGTGACGTACCATGTTTCCGTGACTTCGCGTAGCCAACGTTTGGGCAGGTCTCGGAATCGCCCGAGAGTTGACGAAACTATGAACCAAGCCGCCGATAACCTTTGGAAGAAATTAATCGCGTTCAATAAAAAAAATATGAATTTTAATAAGCTCGTTGAATCTCCCGAAGGACTAATTGAGTTTTTTAGGAAAAAATGTAAAAAAAAAAAAAACATTGAATAAAAGCTAAAAACAAAAACATTTGCTTAATAAATCAAACAAAATCATCTTTTGAAACTTTTCGGTGCACAAACAAAAACATTTTATTTAAAAACATTTGATTAACAATGGTTCCTTTGAAAAAAAAAATCAACATTTTATTTAAAACATTTGATTGACAATGGTTCCTTTGAAAAAAAAATCAACATTTTATTTAAAACATTTGATTGACAATGGTTCCTTTGACAAAAAAATCAACATTTTATTTAAAAACATTTGATTGACAATGGTTCCTTTGACAAAAAAATCAACATTTTATTTAAAAACATTTGATTAACAATGGTTCCTTTGACAAAAAAATCAACATTTTATTTTAAAACATTTGATTGACAATGGTTCCTTTGACAAAAAAAAACAACATTTTATTTAAAAACATTTGATTGACAATGGTTCCTTTGACAAAAAAAAACAACATTTTATTTAAAAACATTTGATTAACAATGGTTCCTTTGACAAAAAAAATCAACATTTTATTTAAAAACATTTGATTGACAATGGTTCCTTTGACAAAAAACAAACAAACAAACAACAATAAACATCTAATTAATAACAGTTGTTTAGCTATGGTTCATTCGTTCTTTATTTGTATATATGCATTTTAGTTTGGCTTTCTTTGTCGTAATTTATCGGCTGCCAGTCTTCAAGTTAGCGTTTGGCAGTTTTCGCCTCGTTTTCGCCTCGTTTTCGCCTCGTCAACTCTCGGGCGCTTCCGTAATCTGCCCGAACGTTGACGACGCGAAGTCACGGAAAAATGGTGCGTCGTCTATAAGAGTACCAAATTTTCTAATTGATTGAAGTAAAAGTTTATGTTGGATACGATTTAGATTTTAAAAAGAAAAATTAAGAAATACTTTTGGAAGAGCTTTCATTATTTGTAATCATAGTAAAGAAGTAGAGTAAAGTTTTCGACCATAGTCAGTTTTCGACCATAGTCAGTTTTCGACCATAGTCAGTTTTCGATCATAGTCAGTTTTCGACCATAGTCAGTTTTCGATCATAGTCAGTTTTCGATCATAGTCAGTTTTCGATCATAGTCAGTTTTCGACCATAGTCAGTTTTCGACCATAGTCAGTTTTCGATCATAGTCAGTTTTCGACCATAGTCAGTTTTCAACCATAGTCAGTTTTCGACCATAGTCAGTATCGACTACATCAAAATAGTTACTCCGCTTATCCTTGATTTTTACCTTATAATAATGAGGGAGCATCAAGAACAATTTTTTATTAGTCTTTAGTATGACTCGACCGAGGATTGAACCCTAGTGCCCCGATCCACTAACGAACAATTTAACCAATGCTAAATGGACTGTTATTTGCAATAATAACACCGCGTAATTTTCATGGGTTTATTTGCTAGATAAACCCATGAAAATTACAATTTCAAATAATCTGTGACCTCCAGACGGAAAGAAACATCTATTATTTCAAATGGAGTCTTATCTTCAGATTTCACGTTGGATGGTTGCCGTTTCATTGTTGCCTGGTTAGATACGAAATAAGAAATGAACGATTTATTAGACTAAAAATCAGACCTTTATCCTTAGAAGAGTTGCCTGGTGGAATCTGAAGATCCCGTAGGGGTCATAACTGACACGTTTTATTAATAGACAAACCCTGGGGTTCAGCTCAGCCTGGGATGCCGCTTATTATTTCCAACTTCCATATGTTCAAACCTCATTGTAATTTCTTTGATTCTTTTTTCAATACTGGAAAATATTTATGGAAAAACTGTTGGAAAATTGCCTGGAGAGGCACGTACCCCTTGGCTGACTTCCCCTTGGATCTTTTCCCTGAACATTTACAATTCTCCACTCTATAATATATATATATATATATATATATATATATATATATATATATATATATATATATATATATATATATATATATATATATATGTGTGTGTGTGTGTGTGTGTTCTTTCTATCCCGTCACGCAAAAGTTAGTGAGTAACAAAATGATTTAAAGTGGGTAGGGAAAGCGAAAAAGCAAATAGCAAGTCAGACAACCACCTCAGACTTACCCCGCTGCCTAAAATGAATTCGGAAAGAAATCATCCACTCTATAATCAAAAATGTTCCTGAAATTCAGCAATTACATTTCATTTATTTATGAAAAATTAAATTACTGGCGTTATTCTATGATTTTACATGAATATTTTAGTAACATATCTAGATGAATAGCGAGTGCGAACACTGGCGAAGCATATTTTTTTTGTTTTTCTGTCATTTTTTGACAGAGGGTAAAGTATGAAACTATATTTATGGCAATTAAACCAAACAGAGCCGCCGCGTTAATGTCAGTTGCGAGCCTTAAGTTTTTTGGGTTTTTTAGAAATACGTTTTCTTTGTTTTAATAGTTTTCAACCAGTTTTTTTTTTAAAGAAATCGAATTTATAAAACCGATTAAACATCCGTTTTTATCTTTCTTACGATAACGAATGTTGATGATGTATCTTTATAACGAATTTTTATGACGAATCTTTATAACGAATTTTTATGACGAATCTTTATAACGAATTCTTATAATGACTCTTTTTAGCGAATATTTATGATGTATTATTACAACGAATTTCATGACGAATCTTTATAACGAATTTTCATGACGTATTATTATAACGAATTTTTATGACGAATCTTTATAACAAATTTTTTTGACGTATTATAACGAATTTTCATGACGAATATTTATAGCGAATTTTATAATGAATTTTGATGACTCTTTTTAGCGAATATTTATGACGTATTATAACGAATTTTTATGACCAATCTTTATAGCGAATTTTTATGAGGTATTATTACAACAAAGAATAGGAAGGAAGAAAAAAAGATGACGTTATCCACTGTCCACTGTTGGTCCTTTTGTCTGTGTAGCATTGATGGTCATTTCGTGCTACCATTTTTTTTTCTGGTCGCAATCACGCATGATTTGCCATGCATAAAAAAAATGATATTGATTCAAACCCCTCAACTTCGGCGAAGATTGTTATGCGCGTTTAACAAATTCTAATTCACGTAAGTTTTTGTTTGTTTTACTTCAACCGCTTTGCATGATTTTTTACAAACTGACCATTTCGCACGCTTTGCTTCAAACAGTTGATAAACGCGCGTTTCTTATGTAAAAAAAAAAAATAGGCGGTCGTGCCTATTAAGTGGGTGAAGCCTTCGGGAGGGGGGATATGATACCTAACGGAGCAGGATTGGACGAGGCCATTCTTAGTTGAGGGAAGAGAGGTAGTGCAAAAACCTATATCTAGGTTCTGCGTTTTCTCTTTTGTGCGGCTGATCTGATCTGATCTGATCTGCGATTGGTGGCGGTGTACCGTCGCCTGTGCCGCCGCCGCCGTCGCCATTGGACAAACTGTTACGATGCTGAAGAAACTTCAACACTAAGAAGTTCTTTCGGAGTCACGAGTCAACCCCTCAACGTGACGGCGTCAGTTGTACAACTTTGCTCCATCCAGAGACTCTTTATTTTTTACCAGACCCTGTTGGGTGGGTCGCTGGAGGAGCAATTCTTTAGCAAGACTATCACCCTCTCCGACTACTGCCTCGCCCCCCTTCAGGGGACATCCGGGTTATATTATATTCTAAGATCTTTTCACATTGCTGAAAGAAATATTTTCACATTGCTAAAAGAAATCTTTTCACATTGTGAAGGAAATCTTTTCACATTGCTTAAGGAAATCTTTTCACATTGCTAAAAGAAATCTTTTCACATTGCTGAAGGAAATCTTTTCACATTGTTGAAAGAAATCTTTTCACATTGCTGAAGGAAATCTTTTCACATTGCTAAAAGAAATCTTTTCACATTGCTAAAAGAAATCTTTTCACATTGCTGAAGGAAATATTTTCACATTGCTAAAAGAAATCTTTTCACATTGCTAAAAGAAATCTTTTCACATTGCTGAAGGAAATCTTTTCACATTGCTGAAGGAAATCTTTTCACATTGCTTAAGGAAATCTTTTCACATTGCTAAAAGAAATCTTTTCACATTGCTGAAGGAAATCTTTTCACATTGCTTAAGGAAATCTTTTCACATTGCTGAAGGAAATCTTTTCACATTGCTGAAAGAAATCTTTTCACATTGCTGAAGGAAATCTTTTCACATTGCTAAAAGAAATCTTTTCACATTGCTTAAGGAAATCTTTTCACATTGCTGAAGGAAATCTTTTCACATTGCTGAAGGAAATCTTTTCACATTGCTTAAGGAAATCTTTTCACATTGTGAAGGAAATCTTTTCACATTGCTGAAAGAAATCTTTTCACATTGCAGAAGGAAATCTTTTCACATTGCTGAAAGAAATCTTTTCACATTGCTGAAAGAAATCTTTTCACATTGCTGAAAGAAATCTTTTCACATTGCTGAAGGAAATCTTTTCACATTGCTGAAGGAAATCTTTTCACATTGCTGAAGGAAATCTTTACACATTGCTGAAAGAAATCTTTTCACATTGCTGAAGGAAATCTTTTCACATTGCTTAAGGAAATCTTTTCACATTGCTGAAGGAAATCTTTTCACATTGCTGAAAGAAATCTTTTCACATTGCTGAAGGAAATCTTTTCACATTGCTTAAGGAAATCTTTTCACATTGCTGAAGGAAATCTTTTCACATTGCTGAAAGAAATCTTTTCACATTGCTGAAGGAAATCTTTTCACATTGCTGAAAGAAATCTTTTCACATTGCTGAAGGAAATCTTTTCACTTACGCCTAAACAAATCAGTGCGCAACGTGGCTTGACCCTTGTAAGCTGTGATTTCTCACTTCCTTTAAACATGATGCGTTTCTAAGAAAAACTTCTTAACTGTTATCCTACGTAATTACGTAGAAGAATAAATATTCGGAAGAAAGATTGCATGTATCGAAAAGAATTAATAACAAAACAAAACATTTGTAAAACAAATATGTGTGTCTATATTTTACGTTATTTTAGAAGATACAAATGTTCCCTGCGTAAATTGTGCTTTTGCTGGACAGAAAGAAAGTTAATAACTACGTGGGCAACTGCGTTCCCGAGCCGTGTTTGTGTTCGCTACGTGATTAGGGTTAGAGTTAGGGTTGAGGTTCTGTGTTCGCTACGTGGTGACCGACCGACGCTGTATGATAGTGTCGTCCTTACGGGACGCCTAACTTCAAGGCTGAACATGGAGAAAAAGATGTTGTCTCGCTAGTGTTCGAAAAGGCTTGTCTTCTTTCGTTTGTCAATGAAAGGCTGGTCCACCAACGGATCACTACGCCAAGCTCTCCGGTTGGCCAACACTTGACTAATTCCAGTTCAGTATCTAATTCTCCACAATCAGTAACTGCTATAGTAACATCGATGCAGCAA